>VZUI01038603.1:0-85159 GCA_013401135.1 Cettia cetti | reverse complement strand
GGGAAGGGAAGGGAAGGGAAGGGAAGGGAAGGGAAGGGAAGGGAAGGGAAGGGAAGGGAAGGGAAGGGAAGGTTCATTTTACTGTTAAACTTTTCTTTTGTTTCACAGAGATAGACAGCAAATTGACTGGAAATTGAATAATCATCCAGTTATCCCCTTCAGCACTCAGATTATACTCCTTATGCCCTTTCCCAGGAGCCATACTTTCTGGAGTTCTTTCTGAAGAGACCAAATTTAAAATCCATTTGTCTGTTCCAGCTCCTGCATGCCTGCTCTAATTTTGTGGGTTTGTACTTGTGGATGCTTATGCAGGGCTCATGGCCTGTCAGGGTGCATGGAAGTCAGCATGGTGTGACCTAGGGAGAGGAATGACTTTGTGTTGTTCAGTTCTGGGGCAGGGATTAGATCAGCTGCCCAGTAAGAATGCAATTCCCCTTAGGTTCTGCAGCAGCAGTGACTGCCTGTCTTTAGGAGTGACTGTTATTACTGCCTGGTTTCTTGCCAGATAATTTGGCTGCACCTCCAGATTTCTGTAGGGGATAAGCTGAGGGTGTTCACACTGCTGTACCAGGAGTATCAGCTAGATTGCACCAAGATTAGCTCCAAGGTCTTCCCACAGACAAGTAATGTGGACAAACTGCATATTTGACCTCAGGATCTCTCCTACACCTGAGTATAAACATAATCACTATGCCCTTGAAAATGTCCTTCAAGAGGGCTCTTACACAGGCTCCTCTGATCTGAGGGATATGGTTCACCTGAAGTTCTACTCCACATTGCATTAACACCATTGCAAGCACACCATCCTCTACAGTACAATGTGTTTTGTAGCAAAACCCTGCAGAAGCATTTTAATGCCTGAGTTGAAGTCTTGAACCAGTCACATCCACACTGCAGAGGTTTCAGGCCTCCTTGTAGAGCATCCACTGAACCCCAATAGGAGACAGGAATGTGAATCACCAACACACTACTCCCTACCTGAATTTACTAAGAGGCCACTGGGGAGTAATTTCAGGGCAGAGACAGGACGATGAAGAGAGTCCATAGAGAACCAGGGGAAATAGCTGCCAACAGTTGTGCCACCACTGTGCCTTGGGATTGACAGGAAAAAAGACAATGTATGGACCTGAGAACAAAGTCAGCACAACCATCAGGTTTAAAACAGCAATAAGCTTAGTTTCAAGATCAGGGCAGTTTCAGGGAGCACTGAGTTGCTTAGAAGCACTGAGCTGCTCAGAAACATAGAATTATTTTTTTTTTTCTAATAGAATTTACAAAATCAAGGTGAGAGACTGAAAATCAATGTGAACTAAAATTAATTCTCCTTAAGTTAGCAGTGGAAGCCATCAGTTTCCCCAGCAAATAGCCTTGCAAACAAAGTAATAATCGAAAAAGAAAAAAAAAAAAGACAGAAAGAAAATGGAGACAGTATGAGAGGAACACAGACCCAGGGGATTTGATTTATAAAAGGCAGGCAAGTGTGTCTGAAGTGCAGGATCAGCCAAGAATGTGTTTCCTGGAGCAAAAGAATAGCTAGGAAAGGTGGACGTCTTTGCTATCACCATAGAGGGTCTTGAGTAAAACCACAGCAAAGGTGTGGGGTGATAGATCCAAAAAGGAGGAAAACATGCACAAGCCCTGGAGGTGTTGTGACTGTACCAGAACAAGAGTTGCAGACCCAGTTTGGCCGTGGCTGAAAGGAGGAACATGACTGTATGAATGCTGTAGGTGCTGAACTTTCTCTTCAGGGCTCCATTTCAGAGTTACACTTTTGAGGCTCATTTGCAAAAGAAATGGTTACATTTGAACCCTCTAAGGCACAAGAGGAGGTGGTGAGAAACAGGGAGTGGACCAAACTGTTCTACAAAGAAGTTCATGTGTCACCACCCTCCTAGGAGTGCTTGGCTTCCTACATTTTACTGGAAGCTATCCTCACAATGCCCTGATGAAGTAGAGAAGCATTTGTTGTGTTTTTACAGACAAACAAAGCATTGAGTAGATTCATTAATTACCCTGGGGAATTTCCTTTGTCACTACCCACACGTGTTTTCAACATGATGTTGGTTTCTGGCTGGCCCTGGTTTTACTTTGATCCATCAGACCATCTCCTTCAGCTTGCACTAACCAAGAACTGGGATCTTACTTCAATGGGTTGCTGCAAGTTACTGATGCAGTGAAGGGTTTATTACTGGATGTTAGCGGTTCATTCTGTGAAATTCTGAGTAAGGGGAAGGAAATTCCAAACCAATTATGTAGCAGAGAAAAGGAGTAAAATTCACCAAAGAAACAAAGCCATATAAATTAATCACTCAACTGATGATTTTTTTTTCTCCACTCACATGGACAGGACCCTATGTGGCTAGAGGAAAAAAAAAAGTCCCAATAAAAAACTTTGGGTTTGGCTTCACAGCATTGACTGATTAAAGACCTTCAGCTGGGTTGTTAACCTTTTATTAGCGTGAATCTAATAATAATAATATCACCACAAATATATTTACTTTACTGATGCCAGAGGGCCTTCAGGCAACTCAATAAAATGCAGCTCAAATAGTGCTTGATCATTAATATGACAATGTGCTGAAATAAAACTGAGAGCAGGGATGAACTAAAAGCCTAGGATCCTTCTCCAGTGCATGTGGGCTGATAATAAGCCAGATAAAATGTCTGTCCTCTTTTAGCAGCAGCTTCAGAGCACTGTGTATGTTGAACACAATGAATATATTAGCTGTTGGCATCTGCAAAATAAGCATATCCATATATCCCATTCTTAGGCTTCTGGAAAGAAGATGATAATCTGTCTCTGCTCAGAGCTCTCTGGCTCTGGGATTTATCATGAGACCAAGTCCACAAAAGGACAAAAAGAAGACCAGATCCAAAGTTGTGGAAGGCATCAGAAAAACTCCCAAGTTTTCTGGTGGGTTTTGGTCAAACCTGTTTTCTCTTGCCTTTCCCTCTTACTCCAACACAAAAGGAAACCTTTGGCATAGGATGTTTTTGAAGGCAATCCAGGTTCCTTAATGACATTGAGAGGTTTCTTCCAGCAGTGCTGGAGACTGAAGGTGACTTGTTGTTACTACAGAACACAAAGAGCACATTTCCAGTTTCCATGTTCCCTCTTTTTCAGCCCTCAGTCACTGCTGTTTACACTACATAACCCCTGAAAAAATCCTGCTTAGGCATGGAGGAGGAGCTGCACAGACTGAATTCCCAAGCTGCATCTTGTTGGCATCTGCCACCGGACAAATGAAAGAGATGTCTCAATCCTAATGGTTTGAGCAGGATGTGTCCTTTTTTGCCCCATGCATCTTTTTTGCTGTGTCTATTGGGATGTGCTCCCAGTGATCCATGTGGGTAACACAACCTGCTGTATAAGTCTGCATCCAGAAAGAGCTTATTCAGAGGTAAATGAGGCAGAGGAGGTAGACTATATTTTCAGAAATAATGAAGAAGGGGATAGGAAGGACATGCTGAAGAGTCAGACGGTCACAGAGCTGAGTTGAAAGAAAGAATAAGGACATTATTCCTGCAGAGATTTGGTATTCTTAACCTTCACCTGCTGTGGATGTTCCCAGCTTGTCCTCCATTTCCCCTTGCCTTTTGGATCCCATCCCTATCCTCTGTGGGAAAGCACTGGCAGCAGACAGCTGCTTGGGAACAGATCCAAGAAGTGGGTCCATGCTCAAAGCCAGATGTGTAGCGACAGAACGTGGATAAGAAGGTGAAGACGACAGAAGCTGGGAAGGATAACCTTGACCAAATGGGAGAGAAACAGCAAATGGAGCTGTACCATGTCCATGACACAAGCAGTGGAAGGAGGGGAACCCTCTGAAGCTGAGCTCTGACACCAGGAAGAGCCTTCATGTGCTGCCTGTTTAGATGTGAGGGCTGTCCAGAATCACAATGGGCATTTCACTCAAACCTCTCATATCACATGCATAAAAGGAGGGGGAAGTGGGAGGTGGCATTTCTTAAATGGCATTTTTCCAAAGCAGGAGAACAATACAAATCCATAAACATTCTCATGCGCTGCCACAAACAGCTCTGGTAACTGGATCGTGTCCCTGATCCTGTAACACTGCAGTGTATGGAGCAGGGCAGAGGGACCACACTGCAGAAGTGCTTGTTCTGGACAGGCTGTTGGAGAATGTTGCTCAAACTCAAACACATTTGCCTTCCCATTGGTTTTCAGAAGCTGTTTTTGCAACATGCCAGGGAAGAAATCACCGCTAAAGCATCCTCTCTGTACATCCAGTCAGATGTTTGGGCTGAAGGAGATTAAACAGCCTTCGCTTGGTACCAGGCTAATTATTTGAGGTGGCTGTCACACACAGAGAGCTCCCAACACCAGGTTCGAAAAACAACAGAAAAGGGTTTTTTTTTTCAATAAGTGAATTGATTCCTAATTAAATCATGTTTAATTACAAAACAGCTGGTGAGCTTTTTTTATTAATTTCTCCTTGGCTGCATGAGCCTAAAGCTCCTAGCTCAAAAAGCACAAACTGTGCATGGAAACACAGTACATGTAATTAGATTACAGATTAAAAGAGATTATACTAAACCGTGAGAGCCAAATAAAAAGTTGAAATTTGGAAAAAGTAAAAATAAATACAATTAAAATTAAATCTAAATAGCAGTGGTGAAATGTTGACTATTTAGACAGTGCACAGATGCACAGTGGGGAATTGCTACACGAACTCTAGATGTAACAAGCCTGGGGCACACTGTACTTACGTATATATAGTAAGATGAAGCCAGGCTCTTTAGGTATTTATTTTAAGATACAAACATGTGATGAAAAAGGGCAGAGCTGAAGCTGAACTTTTTTGTCGTCTTTCTAAACTACCTTAAGATTAGTGCTACGTAGACAATAGCTCTATTGCACAGGATGTTTTATTTTAGCAATAATCTCAACTCTCTCCCACCCCTTCACCTCTCTGGATCTCTGGGAATGAGAGTGGTTCTCACAGGAGTGCTTTCCTGTGACCCAATTATCTAAACAAATTAAAAAACCTAAAAGTGTCCCCACCTAAGTCATGTCATGCTAATTCAAACTATTTTTTATCTTCCCTGAAAGAAGAAGCTAAAAATACGTTGTTTGTTTGGGACCAATGATGAATGGACCATGGCTCCTGCTGTCAGGGGGTAAGAAACCACGTCACAAATGAACTAAATATCACAGCATAAATTCCTGTCTTCAGCATTCTCAGTAGAAACTCTGTTGTTTTTTTAATTAATAAGAGATGTGCTTCTTTCCCCCCAAACTGTATATGCACTTACCTATACAGAGGTAAGGCCTTTGTGTTGTGAAACAAAAATATCTAAGGGGAGGCCAGCTTTAGGGAAAAGTAACCTAAGCACTTCTAGGTGATCCAGGTCATGGCAAGGGACACTGGTATCAGTGTGTTGCACTTCATATCATTCAGTAGATGTACAGAAGGAAAGCTGGGGTTTTTTCAGGTTTGTTTGTTGGTTTTTTTCTCTGCCTAGTGAGTTATCTCACTGCCTTCTACACTTATGAAGAATAGCTGAACTTCATTTACCCTTATTTGCTCTTTACCCCACCCATTAGCTCTGGCTCCTATTTGCAGTTGGTATCTCCAAGCTTCAGAGGATAGACATGAAGACACAACGTCCTCAGCACAGCACAGGGACTTCAGCAGCTACTGTGTCTGTGACACAGAAAAGGTGCAGTAAAATAGAATATTACCTGATTGCTGCTGAAAATTTTGAGCTAAGACTTAATTCCATATAAGATTTTGTATATTACTATTTGCCTCACAGCAAAATGAGATGAATTTCCAAGTCAATTCACAAGGAAGAGCATGAGTGGCAGGTGTTTAGAACTCTCCTCATGTCATCTAATCCATCATTTATTTGGAGAGTGTGATCTATTGTATTTGTTATTCTGTTTCAGGTATTCTTTACTTTTAAAAATTATGGCTGACCAGGCAGGAAGGGGTCGCAACATCCTATAACTCTGGGTCTGGGTTGGCATCGTAGCCAATCCCCTTCCAGACAGTCAGTCAGATGTTGCAAGGCCATTATTGACAAAAAATGGTTTGAAAGGAACACAGACAGAAAACAGTCTGAGTTCTGAGATTGCAGAAGGGGTTTTATGTAACTGTTCTGTAGTGATCTAGAAATAAAATACATTTGCTCATAATTTCATTCATTTCCCCCATTAAAAAAAAAAATTCCTTCACCTCCCTGCAGAACAATTAGTTTTCCCTGGAAACAAGCAACATCCAAATCAAGTCCTTGTGTAACTACCAACCACTCTGAACTCCATCAGCTCCTTCACCCCACCTGCCTTTTTCATCTTCCTTGTGGAAAGGCTTTCACATTAGCCAAAAGAAGATTTTTTTCTTTCTTTTCATATGTCAGCGTAAGGAGTAAAGTGCAACAGGGAGACTCTGTCATGTTAAAGGTCAGTTGCATAAGTTCTCTTAAATGGCAATTAAATGATTCTATGACAAACAGGATGCACTCGGAGTGCAGACATCAGCTCCGACCTTGGGACCTGGGAGAGTCTGGGAAAGAAAAAAAACACTTTGGGAAAATAAACATAACACCCAAAACTGAATTCATCTGCTGATGAATCAGCAGAGAAACTCTACCATTTCCCCTGTGTCTCTAGGGAAATGCAAAATGTAGTAACACTTTAGTTTCTTGTTCAAAGAAACTGGCTGTCTTAAGATCAGCTGTTCATCCTACTATGTTAGAAACAACCTGTTGAATTACTCAGTGCCAGCCTAAGTATTTCAGCAGTTTGAGGGTAGAAGAGTCATGTTAAGACCACATCTGGTCAATGATACACAGCTCTGTGGTGTAAGTCTGGGAAGGGGTGATGCATGATTACAGAGTGCTCTGTGAATGAGAAACGAAAGAGCAACACTTCCTAGGAGGAAGCCTGGCCAGTAGCTGGACAGAAGCCTCAAAAAGGAGTGTTCAGGCACACAAAACAGCCCTATGAAGAGAACTGGTCCAAGCCACAGCCTCTTGCAGGATACACTCATTACCCACCCCACCCAGTTGTCCTGTAGGTATCTCTACAGGAGGTTAATTAGCCTGGAGGGTTCATCTAATGATGAACTTGTTTCCTGTGTAGGTTTTTGCTGAAACCTGAGACCCTTTTACTGGACACCATTGGAGAAGGTTAAGGTCTTCATTTGGAAGGGCCACAGTGGGTGGTAGGGTGGATACTTAAGGGCCAGATGTCCTGGGTAGCTCTTATTTTCAGCCAGGTAAAGCAATGCACAAGGCAAAGCAAACATGACTTGGAGGATCCCAAAGAAGCCTCCAGTGAGACCAGGAATAACCTGATTAACAGCACAGATATGGAAAATGTCAAGTACAAACCAAGTGTTTTTCTGACAAACAGTGAGGTATTGATCTGTCTTTAAAACTCACTGGGCACAGTATGATGAGGAAAGAAAGGAAGCAATAAAAATCCTTGTGAATGAGGATGGAAAAAACCTCCCATGCTCACCAGGTAGTTTCAGATCTGCAAGAGCTGGAGTGGATTTCAGTGAGGAGAAATGTAAGTAAAAAGTTATTCTCTTGAGGCTCATTTTCCTGAGAAAGTTCGTGAGATATATAAACAAATTGATTAGCAGTGGAAAGCAGGAAAATGGAATACAGTTTGGTCTGGGATGTGTCTTCTTGGGTGATAGTTCTGAGTTTGGGATGAGAATAGGACATAAGGCAGTAAGGGCAAATCAGGTTCCATTGGGAAAAAAAATTAAAAAGGAAAAAATATTCAGAGTAAGAGTTCTTTGGTTTTAAATGTTCCTCCCTAAAAAATAAAAAAACAATCTTCAAACAAATAAATAAAAAATCATTGTTTATGAAGGGCAAGAAAAAATTGAGTACGGCTCAACACACTGGCCTGGGGAGTGCCAAGAGCTTGGGATGTAGCACAGCATAGTGCACTGAGAAAATGATCTCAGGGATGAGAGAGGGAGATGGAAATTACAGGGGGAAAGAGGCAATCCAGGCCTGGACTCTCCCCTCTGTCTCTCCTCTCCAAGTCTTTCCTTGCCAGTGAGAGGTGACTTTGGAAAATATGAAGAATGGGATGGGCAAGCAAAATTTACTTGGCAACATCTAATTTCAGGGGCTAGAAAAGAGAACTGAAGACGATCCAGAGTCTGAGTTCCTGACCCCGAGGAGAATCCTGAGGGATATTTAAGCCACAATAATTCCAGCAGGCAGCGGGACATCCTGGCAGGAGATGCTGCAGGGAGGGAAAACTGAAGTGAAGGGAAATGCTCTTGTTTAAACTAGGACTGATTAATGTCTGAGGAACCAAGGGTCTGCTCTCTTGTTTCACAGTGCTCAGTTATTCACTAGTCTGTCCATGGCAACAGGTGAAAAAAAGGCAGTAGACAACAGACTCTCAGATCCTTCAAGGAAAACCCAGACTTGCATTAATCACTAATTCCAAAGTTTCAAGGAATAATGTGTAGAAACTCTTCTCTATTCCCTTCCCTCTGGTCTTATTTTTTAGGTCCCAGCTTGAGAACAGAAACAGAAAGAAAGATTCTTTAGAGAAGAGATTTATCCTGTGTTTTTCACAGAGACATCACATTCCTTTTTTTGCTACCAGAGCTGGGAGACTCTGCATGCAAACCTCAGGACTGAGCAGAACCAAGCCTGCAGATGATAACTATAATAGCACATCAGGCACCACTTTGATCTTGACACCTGGCTCTGCACCTTGAGCCCATTGGCTGACTGGAGCATCCTGGCAGCAGCATGTGTACACCTGAGGCTCCATAACCTGGGCATCTCAGTCCACAGTCAAGATTCTGTAGCACAGGAGTTCAGATTTTGCCTGGCATGAAAGAAGTGAGGACCCAGCAGAAACAAACCCACATTCACATTTCTGTGGCACCATTCATCTAAAACACCCTAGAATGAATGCAGGACTCACTTCATTTTGGCTAGGGAAAAACATTGTTTATCTGCTCTAGACAGAAGCTGAAGAATTGAGGACCACAGCATCCTACTGGAACAGAACTGAGAGTTTGAGTCAGAAGAGTGTAAATCAGCAGAGCTGGAGCAGAGCCAGGACACCAGCATTTGCACCAGAACTGCAATCAAATTACCAGAGAATTTCTAAAGACCAGAGCTGGTCAGGAGCTCAGATTTATATCTATCAACCCACAACAGCCTTGAATACCAGGCAAGGGTGTTGGCTGACAGTTGATTCAAGAAATAAAAATGCCACCTTTGGTTACATTGCCTATAGCAACCAGGCAATGCTCCCTAGGTCTCCCACCCAAGCAGCCATCCAGCATTCTTCGTGGGCTCTGACAGGATTAGTAGATTTGGGGATAAGGGTAAAGGTCTTGCCTGAGTCATTTTGGTGAAGTGACAGAGTTCTTGGTCCTAAACCCTGTCTGAAATGATCAGGCTATCCAGAAAAAAAAAAAAAAAAAAAAAAAAAAAAAAAAAAAAAAAAAAAAAAAAAAAGAAAAAAAAAAAAAGAAAAAAAAAATTGAACAAGTTTTGGGGATAAGGCTTTCCTCAAATCTGAGAGAGGTTCTGCAGCTTCCAGACTAGTTAAAACTTCAGAATAGGAAATGGAAATTCCTGTTTAAGTTATTTTTTGAACAGTAGTTTTGAATAGTATGTGTTTTGTAATGGCAAGTGTTAGCTTCAAAAATTATTATAACAGTTCAGCTTCACAGTTATAGGATAGGGAGGATTCAGATGTACAGACTATTTGTTCTGAGACAGCTACAAGATTGGGACTAACAATTTTGTGCATACCTAAATAATCTCCTTGGGTGAATTAGTTAATAAACTTCATTAATGAATTTTAACTGCCCAGCATCAGTGTCAAACAGAAAAGCTCACTATACAGATGGGAAACTGAGGTAAGGGGCAAATCAGAGTAACATTTTCAAGGGCTGCCTGAAAAAAGGAGAGTATGTGGATTCATTTTGCGAACAGCTCCTCTTTGTAGAGTTATTGCTCTCCTGTAAGTTCTCACTGTGTGAGCTATTGCAGTTTCTCCTGAGTCTGTGAAATGGTGACAACAGCAGAACAAGAATTATCTCTCTGTTAGAGGGAGAGAGTGCTGTATTTACTGTATTTGCTGATACACATCAAGAGAAGAGAAGTACAGGGTGGGAAGAAAGAGAAAGAGGCAGCTTTGTTCTTGCAGCAGTTTGCTCAACAAAGCCCAGACTGTTTCAGTGATAGTGGATGCTGCATGTTTATTCTGAAAATTTATGGTTTAATTAATTTTGGGGTGAGATAGCGAGCATGGTTCAGTGCCAGATCAGGTGAAATATGATCCTAGCATGTCGAGAATTTAAGCAGCTGAGGGGGCTGACTGGAATGGCACCTGAAATCCAATAAAACCCAGCACAATGGGAAGCCCTGGTATCTTAAAGGAAGATCTTTGGAGATTTTAAATACATCGAGCAGGGTGGCAGTGAGGAGGGGAGTGGACTAGATTCATCCAGCAGCCACATTCATCACAATGTCTACTGAAAACATGCTGTTTTTTTCCCCGTTGTTTGCAGTTCTGAAACAGAGACAGTGCTTCAGGGAAAAAAACTTTGCAAAAGCACAAAATCCATAGAGCATAAAAGTCACCAAAACAGTAAATTGCAGGACAAAGTGTTTAAGGGAAAAAAAAAAAAATATGTATTTTAAGCTCCTTCTTATTTGCTTTCCATTTTGAGGAGTAGTCATATACAATCATTGTTCACAACTTTCTTTCTTCTGCCAGGGAGGTTGGGAACATAACTCTGGCTTTTCTTTTTAAAATATGGATATACACTTTTAAATGTCAGACATTTAGTCAGGGAATACCAGAATCCTGAGGTTTACCCAACTATAGAAAGGCTGATTCTCACATCCCCTGTGCAAGTAACATTGTATGAATATATTTAGTGTGTGAACATGGCAATATTTCACAGCTGAAGTACTCCGTGGCTTCCACAGTTCAATTGGAGCATCCATAGTACTTGCTGTACATCTTCTCCAGAACAAGGAAGTGATATTTTTCACTGTTTATTGATGAGGAACCATGTCACAGGACACAGAGGATTTGCATTGTAAAAATAAAGAACGTAGCCTACATCTTCTGTGGTGTAAGATACTGCTGCTCTAAATACAGCACAGCTCTTCCACTTGACAGCATGAGGAACCTGCAGGGATGGTACTGACACAGGAGTGACATCCCTGAGTCAAGACCCCCAGATTTTGCAGTGTGAACTTAGAGGAGCCAAGAGCAGGACTTTAAATTTATTTCCAGAAATGTTCAGCTCTCCAGAGGAAAGTGGGAGGAAATTAAGAGTGTGGGATAACTTAGAGCATCTCCCTTTATGCTGAAAGGGAATGTATGGATCACTTAGGCCAGCCTCAGTCTCTCATCTCACTTGCACCCTGTTGCCTTCATTTTTATAACCACCTACTCTCACAGAAACAGGCACTGTAGTCAGGCATCCCAGGCCTGTCCTATAGGGAATGCTGATCTCTGTAAGTGCTGTAGCTGTCTGAGATGCCTCAGCTTTAGCTGGCAGACTCAGAGCAGGGATGTAAGAACTTGGTCTCTGGGGAGTCCTTTCTATTATCCACAGAGCTTGTCCCAGCTAATGACCCACAGTATTTGGCAAAGGGGGGAAAATGTAAATAAAAAAATATTTCCTTTCCCATCTCTTTTTTGGATTTTCCCATAAGCTGGTTAAGTTACAGCTTCTGCATCACACATGTACCTCTTCATTTTACTGTCTGTTTTTGACCTTTGCTCATGGCATTCAGTCTCCCATGCACACCCTGCTTACTCTCCTTTTGTAATTTATGACACACACTGTACACCCATTTCCTTCTGCCCTTAACTCTCCTGCGTGTGTTCTTGTTATCTCAGCTGCTGGATGGATTTGCCATATTCTAGCCAGCTTCCAAGCCTGTTCTCATAACAGCCTTTCTTCCGGACAATATTTCACTATTTATGAGGGCCAATCTGTGAATTCATATGGTTTGCTGTGACTTTTCAGCCTGTCCTATAGTCTTGCCTCTTGAGCAATGGGGTATTTATACAGTGTTTGGGCCTTACTTGACTTTTCAGGGTGTATAGGATTCATACACTTTTTGAGGATGTCAGTCAGATGTCAGTGTTGACCCTTTCCAAACTGAGAAATCAGCACTGAACATGACTTTTCCTCAGAGGTCTGCTTCTCCACTGGAGACAGGTAACATTTGGCTTTCTTTGGTTAATGTTTCTCCTATTACTTGGGGTTATAAATGGGAACACTACAGAAAATGCAGACTCTAGTCAGCCTGTGAATCTTAAGTGAGAATTTATTCCTCCTCCACTCTGGCTTTGTAGAAAATCATCACAATGCTCCAATTATTTCTACTGAACTTCAGTTTCTCACTCTTCCATCAAATTCTTCCTTTGCTTCCTTGAGCCAACAAACACCTCAGACTATTTCCTTCCCCATGAGAGAGACAGGACATAAAGGACTCCTTTTGGAGGGCTGGGGGGCAGGTTAAAGGGTAGCCAGGAGACATGTGGGGATACAAGGCTGCTGTGTGAGGAGAGGTAATGGAAAGTGGTCAGCCAGTAATTCCAGCAGGTCAAAAGCAGCTCTTAACTGAGCAGCAGCAGGGCTGAGCTGTAGTTAGGAGGCATGTCCTGCAGTGATACCTCATGTTGGCTTGCTTAGCAGGGATAAAGCTGGAGAAAGTGGAAGACCACAAATGGACTTCTGAGAATCCCATTTCCACTTTTCTCTTTGTTTTGTGTCTCCCGGCAACATAGCTCTGTTGGTCTGAGTCCTCCACTGACCAACTTCCAGTTATAAGTCTTGTGAAGAAGTCAAAGGATCTGATGAAGGAAGCAAAACCTCTCTTTTTGCTACTGGCCTCAGAAATCCCAGCCTTCCCTCATGGTCTCTTTCTCTCTCTACCTACAGACAAAACCCTGTGTTACACATCTGCCTTTTTACAACTGGCCAGGAAGGAATGAGGATCTGCACAATGGTTGTGTAATTCTGTCCTTGTTTATCCAGATGGCTTTTCTGTGGCAGAAGTTATCTGAATGATGAATGCATTTTCCGCTTTGGACAGGATCCATTTCCTGGGATGCATCACCTGACTCTTTCTTCTCAGGTCATTTCTCCTAGCATCTGGACAGCTGTCTCACATTTCTGATGTCTTTTGATATTCAACTGAGGTTGACTGCAAGCTTGGAGGTGCGGAGGAGGAGTGAGAGAGGAAGAGGAGGGAACTCCCAGAAGCAAATCAAGGTGTAAATATGTCTCCACTTCAGCCATAGATGTAACTGGAACCTACAGAGTGGTACCCAAGGGAGCTTTGATCTTTCTGCTTTAAGTTCCTAGATGAGCAAAGTGATATTGGTATCAGGTGATAGATGACTGCGCATATAAGGTGGGCTGAAGCAGAGAAGAGCAAACTACTGTAGCCTGCTACATCCTTGTAGCTATGCATAGATATCCCCATCTTCCTTCAAGCTTCTGGCCACCTTTTTTTTTTTTTAATGCAGCTGACAAGGCAATGGACCTTATTTGCAGTGACACTGCACTGCTGGCATGTCTTCAACCTAGTACACATCCTAACCCCCAAAGTCCTTTTGGGGAAGGCTACTGCTCAGACAGTTGCTTTCCAGACAGTATTAATGTGTGGGGTTACTCTGCTTTATGGGTACTTCTCCCTCCTTAGTTGTGTAAGGTTTATGTCAGATCAGCCCTCAAATTTCTCCCTCTTTCCCAAAAGTTCTTTGATATGAAACATCAACCATTCCCCCTAATTCAGTATCATCTTAAAATATCATGGGGATACATTCTGTATTGTCATGCAGATGAAAATACTGACCACAGTACACATTCCAGGGATGCTCCTTCAGTTACCAGCCAAAATTGGAGGACACCAAGTCATTGAATGTTCTTCTTTAAACTCAGCACTCCAGATATCTTTTTTATCCTAACAGCTTGACCAACTAGCTCATATTTCATGAGCTTCATAACATGAATGCTGTGTCAGACTGTCTTCAAAGCCTAGATAAATCAATACTACATCCACTGCTCTCCCCTTGTTCACACAGTCATTTCATCACAAAGGGCAATTAGGTTGGATGGACCTGGTTTGTGTATGATAAATCCATGCTGACTATTCTGACTTCTTAAACCAGAAATTATTAGACCTGATATCAGCTTGAGGCCTTCCATTGAAGTAGTTCTTAGGGGCAGAAAAGTTAATCATTGCCACATCTCAAGGAGAACTTCTAGAAAACTCACTTCCCCTTCCCCAAAACAGTTGGAGCATCCTGGTTTTACTTGTGTTTCTCCCTATCCCATGTGGGTATGAATAGAACAAATTAAGATATTTTGCCTCTCTGAGGCCAGTTCAATTGTCTGTCTAGCACTCAATAAGTACCACCGAATGAAACCTTTCAAACTGCTTAAGAGCTTATAGACAAAGGTGCTTTCTTCAATACTGTTAAAATAAAACACTCTAATCCCTTCAAGAATATATTTCTCCAACTTCCTAAACATATTTACAGGGTCAGAATGTAGGCAAATTGGGATTTAACAAATTTCACTGAAAGCAGTGAAATGGGCCTTTTCTAACCCATTTCCTGGATGGATGTGTTATTATCAGGATTTCACTGCAGTACCTGAGAGCATCATATGATGAACCACATGGAAGAGGAAAACTTCCTCATTCCTCACCTGTCTCTGGCAGGAGTGATTCAGGTCCTCAAGGACTGGCTGCTGGAGCACTAGTTCTCCATTCAGTAAAATCAAGCCATCATCCTGGCAACTGTTTCAGTGACCTTAAGCACTGTGCAATCAGTGGGGAAGTTTGCATTTCTTGTAAATGCTTAGCACATATTCATGAATACAGAAAGGATTAACTCAGGACTATTTTTAGAGACAAATCAAAGTGGAGAAGAGAATATATGCTAATACTCAAAGAGAGCATTACTTTCCAGGTAGAATAAGCTAGAAAGGTATCTAGTGGGATTCTTATTGGGAGTCTTGCCTTTAGTCTCATTATTTTTTTAAGAAATAAATAAAATCACATAGAAACTGATACACATCCCATCACTACTAAGTTTATTGCTTACCTTTTCTTACCAATGGCTTGGGGCCATGTTTTCTGTTGGCTTTTAAGCTATAAAGTAATTTGGGAAAAGCTGTTCTGATTAGCAAAGTGGTCATGGACTGGAATTTACTGCTGCCTTTATATTTGCTCACTAGAAGAAGACTTCTTATCTTTAGGCAAATGTATTGTTTAACTATATTTTCATTTGTTACAGTTAGTTTTAGGGCAGGAAAATCCAAGATGACTCACAGAACTTCTGACTTGAAAATCTTAGAGAAAACCACAGTGAAAGCAAAGTTGTGTGATCAAGAAATCGCTCTCTGCAGAAGCTGTAGACAGGATCACCAAACCTTCTACTGCATGGGTGGTCACTGCTCCCACTAAATCCATATGGTGTTAAAAAGACCATCCCAGAAATAAGATGTTAGCTTCTCACCATAAACCCATATTTCCTCTGGCTGCTTCTTACACAGGGAGAGGAAGAAATGGATTCAGTATTTTGTGCTTGGACCACAAAGCAACACACAGCATGCTGTTGGTGAGCCAGGAGACTGCATCCAGGCCTTGCTTCAAGATTAAAACCAGACATATGTCAAAAATACCAGAGCCTGTACCTGAGCAGCCTCTCTGGGACAAGCTCATGTTCTGGATCCGGTTTGCAGAGCCAGGTCCCTGGAACCAGTTTCATCTGCAGTGTCTGCAGGGGCAGAGCACAGATGGGAACCAGCCCTTCCTGCCCTGTACTCAAGTCTACTCATCCAAACAGACAGCTCCAGACTGGAGCCAAAGGAGCAGCCATCATGTGGGCAGTGCAGACAGTCAGCAAGTCAAGCTCTCATTTAAATTTCTAGTCTCATCCACTCAAGAGATTACAGGCAAAGACAAAATCCTCCGTGATATGCTTGCCAAGGGTGAAGGAAATCAATAGACTGTAGTATAGGCTTATACATAGAGACATACAAAGTTTGTTTGCATGCATGGTTCCCAAACTAAACAGGGAAAACAAACAGGTCTCTGTTGCAAGCCTGAAAGCTGTTTGCAACATGTTCTGTGGCTGTCAAATTGCCCAGGAACAGCAGGCCCTTGGCCTGATCCTTGCCATCCTCTTCTTCTCAGGGAAGGCAGAACTGATAAATGTGTCCTGCTTTGGACTGCTTGTCCCTATACTGCAAAAAGGACAGTTCTTGCAGCCTGTCCCTAACTCCCTCCATTCCAGATAGGAATGAACCTGGTCCTAAGTAAGACTTCAGAGGTCTTCATGGTGGTGGTGGAGGGAAACTGGGGCATCCTTCTTTCTGTGGAGCCATAGCAAATGTAGATATTTCCTACCACAGGAGAAACCCAGCCCATGGCAGGCAGGTCAGGAGTGTAAAACCAATTAATTATGCATTCCCAGCAGAACAGAAGTGGTCAGTAAACTCCTTACAGGAGGAAAACTGCAACAAGAATGATTTCCTGTTGACAGTTGGAGAAAAGAAGAAGGAAAAAAATGCCAAAACCAAATAAACCTCCCCAAATCAAACCCCTCAAAGAAAAAGAGAGGAAGAGGAGAAAACCTGTTACTTTTTACAGCTTCCCACTCAGAAAAGGAGCTGACATATTAAAACTGGCAAGATTTCAGTGTCCCCTTAAAAGGCTACATTATCATTCCAGGCTAGGAAAAAATGTAAAAGGCTATGTGTAACAGCACCCTCTGGTGAATCCTGTCACAAGAGTATCCCTGTCCCTATAGATGGAAAATAGAATATTGCTGCAAACCATCCCAGAACAAGGCCATAAGTGTAGGTGACACTTTGGAGATGGGGGGAACATAGAAAAGTAGAGACACTCCTGTCTAGAAGGAAAGAGCACAGATCCATTTGATCCTGCCAAGAATCCCCAGCTGTGATAGCCTCCTGTGAAATGGCTGTTGAGGCATCCCCTATTCAAACCACTCAGCCTCCTGCCTTGGAGAGAGAGGATATGCTAATATTTCCAAATAACTGGCTCATCCCCTCTTTCCTTCTTGGCCCTTTGCTTCCCAGCCCTTGAACTTAAGAGACTACCCAGGTAGAGGGAGGAGGGCATGCAGCAGGATGCATTCAGCTGGAGAATCCTTTCCACAGACTGAGACATTGCTGGAATTACCCAGAGCTAATTTAAGCTCTGGTGAATGCAAAATGTGTGCCAGCAGGCGAAGAGATCATGGAGTTTGCCACCCAAGGTGGATTAAACCAGCTTGGAAAGTTTCATGAGAGAAAGCATTTCTTTGAGGCAGGATGAGTGGCTGGCTAGTAATTCAAC
The DNA here is from genome assembly GCA_013401135.1 of Cettia cetti. Lineage (NCBI taxonomy): Eukaryota > Metazoa > Chordata > Aves > Passeriformes > Sylviidae > Cettia > Cettia cetti. The sequence goes on along the minus strand of VZUI01038603.1, from coordinate 67,786 downwards.
CGTGAGAAGATCTGGCCTCTGTGCAAGTTTGCAAATAATACATACGCTTACTCGTGCATTTCCATCTCAGAGGGGAGAAGAAAGTGGAGAATGAGGGCAGCTCAGTGCAGGAACAACATTTCCAGAAGTAGAAAAATGTTCTGACTGCATACCCGTACCCTGCACTTTCAAAAGGTATTTTAAGGCCACCAAAAATGTGAAGTATGGGAAGCGGAAACCAGCCCAATCCCTCATTTAGAGAACCTCCCCCAGTTGCTTCTGCTGAGGCACCATTTCCAGAAGCAGCAGGAGAGTGAGCCTGCAGATGCAGGCCTGTTCTGCCATTGCTGGGTTATTGTCACAGTGCTTGACTTGGCTGCTCCATGCCCCTTGCTCTGCCCATCTCCTGCCACACAAAACAGTAGCACACTGCTTGGACTACATGATAGGGGCATGAGGACACACATTAGGCCAATAAGTCTGAGCTGGAACTTTCTTTTCCTGGGCCTTTTGCTGATCAGTAAGTCCACAGGCTCAGTTGTGCCCTTAATCCCTGTTGCTGACGTGTCTTTAGAGCCCAGGTTTTGGCACCACCACTCTTGAAACCTTCTTGGTTTTATCTGCCCACTGTTGCTTCTGGAATATCTCCTCAGCCCAGACAAATTTTCTCTGCATGAAGACAACTGCTTAGGACAGCAGAACAGAAAAAGATAGCACTTACCCTAGTAGGTAATAATCTGGTGTCTCACAGAGGTGCACAGAAACCTGGGTATCTTAGTGGCTAACAGACCAAGATTTGTATCTGACAATCTGGCTCTCCTGATAGATGCAAGGTGTACAGGGAGAGAGGTTCATGAGTAGTGGCACCAGGAGGCTCAAGAAGTGGAAATTCCCAGTGATCTGCTTCTGCCTCCTCTCCTGCCAGGCTTCAGCTTGAGCAGGCAGCTCACATTGTGTGTCAGGTACTCTCCTGGAGTATGTAAGAGGTGGTCTTTTATGGACCCTTCCTCCTCAAATTTCTTCTGCTCCTGAAACTATGTGGTTCTCTTTAGCCCTTGTACTTTTTCTGATGATAGGCTTAGTCTTGTTTGTACTGAAGGAGATAGAAAAGTCAGGAGCCAGAATAGATGCTTCAGAGGAAGACACCCACAACTTATCTAGGAAAGAAATTTATTTCCAGTCCAATGGAAAAGGGAGAATACAAGGGTTGTCTTTTACTTTGGGGGGGGGGGTTCAGAGACTAAATCAGTGAAAAGCAAAAGGTCACTTATTGTGAGCGCTGGACACACAGAGAAGGTCATTCCACTGTAAGTTAGAACAAAATGGGAAACAAGTTCAGAAGGAAAAAGTCTGATGCAGAGCCCTCCAGGAGGTCAGGGAAAGAAGCAGAAAAAGCAACTTGCTTCCTTGATTCTCAGTGTGATTTATCTCAGAGGTCATCTCTTCCATAATATCTCATTTTTTCCCCAATGCATATTCCTAACTGTAAATGTTTCTGTTACTTGCTGAAAGATTCATGCTTTCTCAAAAGCTTGTTGTGCTTGGCAAAAAATATCTAATGGCAGAAAACTCATCACTTACTCCTGATTGCTGTAAAAGCTGCTTGTGTGTGTACATCTGTCAACAGAGTCAAGGAACAAGCAGCACATTCAATTTCCCACTTTTTTTTTCAGTTTCTCCTCACAAACAGATCTTCCAGATCAGATCATATTGCCATCTTTTTCCAGTCTCTGTCTTTCAAAACATGAGAGGAGGCATATTAGTAGCATATTGCTCAGCTTCAGTGGTGGTGGGGGGGTGAAACTAGATGATCTTTAAGGTCCCTTCCAACCCAAACCATTATGTGATTCAGTGGCTTTTCCTTGATTCACTGCACAGGACAGCAAGTAGAGCCACGGGAGTTCACGTATTTGTTTTTAGCATTTTCCTCCCTTATACCTGCAGAAAGAGTAGGTGTGTTCAACTGAGATACCTACAACGATGCTAAGGTGGTTTGCAAAATCCTGTGGTTGACTTGATAACTGTTCTCTATTCAACTAAGTACACCGGCGAGCCATTCAGAAATGCCGAAGGGTAGATAATATGGAGACTAAATTTGTTCTTTGAAGAGCCTGACTCCATCTGTGAGAAGACTAGCTGAAGCCAAACTCCTCCCATACCCAACAAAGAAAGTTCCCTACTGAGCTCTATCTAAAAGTAGGTGGTATACACCACTAACAAAGTTTCTCTCATCTCATGCTGACTCCAGCCAGCTGCTAGATGAGCCCAACTGAAAGGAAGGTTGCTTTCTAACTTTGCCTGCTTTTATAGATTCTCCAGTTGCCTAGCCTCACCTCCCTCACCTCCCTGTTCCCCTCTGCTTTTAATCAGCCTGCCATTTTAATCATCTGGGATATAATTAACCAGGAAAGTCCACTAAAAAGTTCATTACAGAGAGAAGTTCCCTATCTCCAGTTTTCATCTTACCAAATCACAGTACTGAACCTCCAACCAAATGTCCTTCCAACTACAGAACTGCTTGTCCTGGGAAACTATGAGCCTGAGGTTTGGGTTAACAGCACTTTCCCAAGTGGGAGAAACCCTAGATGAAATGAGACATGATCAATGACTACGTGTTCCAGCTCTCAGTGGAGTAATTCACAGGCACAGAGATGCAATTCAATCTGAGAACCAAAGTGAAAAGTTCCATTATAAATCAATAGAAAGTTAACTAGTGCTCTGCATTTTGCACAGCATTATTTCTAACTGAACACTTGAGTATTTACTATTCCAAACCAACTACATCCTTTTAAGCTTAGAATTCTTGACAGAGGTGCAGAGCTTGTAAACTTTTCTATGCTATTTTAATTCATGAAGGGGGAAGCTGAGGGACAAGGAGGGGAGAAATGTTCTAGAACAGAATCTAGGAACAGATCTCTATTAATGTGTTACCCAGCCTACAAGTTATCAGATAATGTTCTTTCCTCTATTTGTTTTCCTACAGGTTAAAAAAAAAAAAAATTATAAGTAATCAATGGAAGGGAAAAACTGAACCCCAAACCTAAGAAGGTTCAGCCTCAAACTCCACCATGTTACAATAACTAGGATGGTTCTTTCACCAAAGAAGGGTTTTATTTAAACTGGCGTAACACTGATGGTGCTGTGCAGGAGGAGCCTTTTTCTGGGCCCTTTGCCTCCATTTGGTAGGAGTGAATTACATCAGTGTCAGTCACCCACATCCATTTCCATACTCCACACAGCGGAGCCACATGCCATTTTCTTCCTTATGATTATGCTTTATTATTCCTATTACATCAGTGCCTGGAGGCCTTGGGATAGACCAGGTCTCTATTGTATTCATTGCTGAATTTACTCAATGACATACAATCATGGCAGCAAAGAAGTTCCTGGAGCACTGTATGCTGTGAGCTGCAAAGGCATTTGGGGTAATAAAAAGGGAAGGTAATGATAACATGTTCTCAACCAAAGCACAGTGAAATCATTGTAAATTCCATGATGGGTAGGTGATTTAGCTTCAATGGTGCATCACTGCAGAGAGCAACCTTGATGTAAGTGTCATAAAGCTTGGCACAGCATCAAACCCACACACAATAAAGCTGTAGGGCCAAAGTATTCCAGCAGATCCTCTCCAGGCCTTTCCTTCTCCTTCCAAGGCTTTTCCTCATCAAATGCTTATTGTGTAAACTGTGTTTGAACATAATAGCTCAGCTAGAGGTGGGACACTACCGGGCTACAGGGTTAGGACAAAGTTTGTTGTATTGTTGTAAATTTTTCCTCTTTTCTAGTTTGGTTTGGTGTTTTTTTGGTGGTTTTTATTTTTAGTCTTCTGTGTTTCCTGGCCCTTGTGCTCTTGTGTCTTGAAATCGCACCCTTGATGTAACTTCATTGTGGTTCATTTTTCTTGTGGTATAATTAAATCTGGCTCCAGACAGAGTTATGTGTTAGCAACAACAGAAGGAGGAATCCAGAGATCTAGGAATCAGCAGGAATGTCATGGCTGAAAAGTGAAAAATCAAAGGGGAGAGAGCCCAGGGAAAATGAAGGAAGAAAGTATGAGCAGATAAATTCCTTAACCAGTCTAAAGTAATTTGAATTGCTTATCAGAGTATTGATAACCCAGGGCAGATTTGGGTGTGGTGGAGGAATGTGAATTCCTCCAGCCTGGAACACAACAACTGTACACAAGTTCCCAGATGAGTCCTTGCCATAATGTCTTTGACATTAACAGAATTACATCAAAGATGTAAATCCCAAGGGGTGGTAATCAAATTAAGATCTGTGTGCTTATGAAGTGAAGGCTTGGTTGGCAATGGAGAGGGGGGAGGGTCCAAAAGGAATTTGAGGTCCATCTCAAGGACTGAGTCTTTCTAAGCAGTGTAGTGGTAGGTTAAGCAACTGCTGAGGAGAAGGGAAAGGAGATCATTCTGAGATAAACTCTCTAGTTGATTTTAGACCCCGGTAAACAATCCTCTTGTTGCTGGCTGTGAAAGTTCCAAAGCTCATCTCTAGAGTGGTGTGAAAAGATCATTATTTGAGAGAATTTTAATGCAGAAAATAGGTTTTCTTTGTCATGAATATTTCTATTTCATTAAATCTTTTTAATTTATTAAATGTTCAGAGCTTTTCTCCTGTGTCAGTGACCAGCTGCCTTCCAAAAACTGCATGCCTAAAAGAACATAGCATTTAGATACAGTAAAGCAGGAGAGAGGGAGAAAAGCAGTGTATTATGTTGTATGTATGGCTGAACCTCTTTTAACCAAGAGCTGGTTATTCAAGATGTTATTAAGTTATTCAGATGCAAATCCATGTATCAACTGCTGCTGGACACACCTGTGCTGTGAAGACTCCCATGTGCAGTACTCCTAGCATGGTGCAACCTTTATTGACCTGAGAAATGTAGGACCCAAAATGGCCAAGAGCAGACAAGTCAAAAAGTCTCTGTTTCCTTCCCTGTGATGAAAATAGGATGACAAAGTGATTTAAATGCTGAAGTGAGGATTGAGACACCTTTTTCTATGCAATTCTCTGTCTTCAGTGTCTGATAGTGGTAAGGACTCCAACGTGGCATTTCCCACATGGATGAACATTTCTGCTTCTCCATGCCTATCATTATTAAGTCATATTTATATCCCATTAGCTTCTAGGTGAGCTATTACAAGAAGAAATAAAAAGGTAACTATCACAGAGTCAAGACCTTCAAACAACCTCCAATCCCTGATCCTGCATCCTGTCTCAGAGAGTGGAAGGAAAAGAGTGAGAAAGTCTATCTGAGTGATCTGTTCCTTGGGATCTCCTCTCAGATACCACAGCTGGTAGTTCAGGGATTTCCTGGGCTACATCTTGAGATTGTTGACTATACCACTTGTTTTCCACAGATATCTCTTCCATCAGCCAGGGGTGTAACAGCACAGTTGTAAAAACACTGTACTTTCTTGGTCTGTGTTGTTACCTGTGATCCTGTCATGTCTATCACAGATACTTGGTACTTGCAGGGGAAATTCACCTCAGCATGAATATCTAAAATTTAGTTTTCTAAATCTGAACTAGACACTCCAGACTGTCTTTATAGGGAGGAGGGAAGAGGTAAAATGTGGGAACACCTAGCCCAAGATGAGAGGAATTCCTTCATGAGGGTACATATCCATCTCTATAGACAATAAATGGAGTCTAGAATCCTACAGCCAGCCTTTAATGGCAGTGCCAGTGAAGCCAGGTTATTCAGTACTAATGAAAAGAGATATTTCTTCACCATGCTTAGCTAAGCCAGCTTCACTCCACAGGTTGCTTACCTGGCTTCAAACCCTTACTGGAGAGATTTTAGGAAGAAAATACTTTTTCTGAAACACACCTCTGATTCAGCGAGAGCCACAGTGGCCTTGAGTCAGGAAGGGTGCTGTGAGGAAGGTTCAAAACATGTTTGTGGTGTCCTTAATGTCCCTTGAAATCTGCTAGTTATGGATGACAACACAGCTGAACTTGTGGTCTGACCCAGACACTGGTGTTCATTTGCTTGTATCTGGAAGTCTAAGGAGGTACATAAGGATTCTGCCTCACAGCTCTTAGCAGGAATGACTTGCTGATCAATTCTAATGTATTAAAAAATGGGTTTCTTTTCTAATTTTGTAGGAAAAGGGCAGACATAATTTTGCATGTAGCAGAATCTAATGTTAGATTTTCCTTTCTTTTTGTTTTTTGAGGGTAGGACAGGAGGAATGAAAAGACTTTTGCCTGACTGTTTTCTGAAGAAAAAAAAAAAAAAAGACCAAGAAAAAGGAGAAGAAAAAAAATCAGCCAACTTCTCTGAATTCTGGGAATTCCAGGGCTACTGTCTTGGACTTGGATTGGGAAAATGTGGGGAATCCCTGCCATTCAGGAAAATCCCCCACTTCAAAGCCATTTCCTGGTGCCACTGAGGATGCCTGGAGCATCAGAGCTGCCAAGAGCTCAGATGCTTCCTGGCAAAATATTGATGAGGCCAGGGAGACAGGAGTGTTTTCACCAGCAAGGCTTCTGGCTGCTCAGAGGACTTCTGTTCAAGTACGACACTCCCAGAATGTTCTCAACTTTGGAACATTGTCTTCTTCCCTGCCCCAGAGGTCACAGGCACACTGAAGAAGACAGGCAAATAGTAGGAGGAAAGATATGTCCCAGGAAAGGGGAGGAACTTGCCTAGGGTTATGTGATTTGTTGGGTTTTAAATCAGGAGCAGAACCCTGCCCAGCTGAGTCTGAATACAGCACCTTGTTCACTGTCCCTCTCCATTCCATTAAAACAGCCTTGTGGTTGACTTAAGGTGAAAAGGGGCAACAGTTCCCTTTTGAAAACATTTCAGCTCCCAACACCTTTGTTAGTGCTCTGTTTTTCTTTTTAAGGTATGTTTTATCATCACTGTTCTTCCATCACTGTTTTCCTTTATTTTTTCCCTGCTACCTTGCATGACTCCATTCACTGAGGCAGCCTCCAAAGCCTCCAAACCTCTCCTCTATCATTAGTACATAAAATAATTTCCCTTGTGAGGAAGCTGGGAACATTCAGTTATTCTAGTAAAAAAAAAAAAAAAAGTGGTGGGAACTGCATGGATTTTTTTTCTTTTTCTGCCTTTTGTGGTTTTCTTTCTCCTCAGGCTGGTTAGTTCTGCTCACGTTGAATTGTCCAGTGTTTACTTTTTTAGTGGAAAATTGGTTGTCTGCTCTTCATCAGCATCAGTTTGGAATCCATCTCTTGATGCCATGGTTCCTCAGCCATCACAGCAACAGGTTTGTTCTGATGATGATTGCACCTTGCAGTGCAGCCTGATACTGCAGCTACACGAGGCTCATTGCGAGATGCAAAATATCATGATGGGTAAAAATATTGTGATGGGTGTTAGACAGCATTGTACTGAGTGTTAGAAGATGCCCAAAAGAGCAAACCTCTTCAGAGACAGAATCCACAGCTCTTAGGAAAAAAAGTAGGGTAAAGTCTAATCCAGACTTCAAATTGTTGCCTTAGTAATGAGATATGAAAATCATTAAAAACAACTTTGCATCCTTAGAAGTAATTTGTGTTCTGGAAGGGAAAGGAGAATGTAACATTTTTTTCTATTAGGCAAAGGACTGACATCTTGGATATAAGACAGATTCTTTTCATATGCAAGGTAGTGGCTCAGCCATGTTTCACCGGGAATTTTTCTTAGGCTACTGGGAAGGGACTGTTCAGGCTGAGTAGCATATGTTATTTTTGGCTTCCATACTAATACATCCTCCTTCCTTGGGTCAGTGTCTTCAGAGCTGTCATTCCTTAACTTTTTTACTTGATTTTCTGGACATGTCTTTATTATCTGCTAACAGTGGCCTCAAGACTGTGCTTGCCTCCTGCCCACATGCTAGGGCTTTGGCCATGGCCTCTTGCATAGCTGGAGAGCATCCTTCCAGGTAGGATTGACTCTGCCAGCTGGATAGGACAGGACTCGGCCTGCCTGCGGAGGCGGTCTGCAGGCAGGCTGGAGGCATCTGTGAAGCAGCCCAGGGCTCAGGGCATGGGTGGGACTCAAAGCAGAATAAGCGCTGTGGCCAGTTTCTCTCTTCAGGGGCTGAGAGGCCTGAAAAGGTGATGATTTTGTCCCAGAGTGAGAGTGGCATTCCTGCGAAGTAATAAAAACTTGTAGAATGTCTCAAGACAGAAAGTTTGCTTGCCAGGCCAACCCTGAGAAACCTGACAGCTTTTATGAATGGTCCAGACCACAAACTGTTAAATTTATATCATTGAGGGACCATCTTTAAAAGGTCAGCTTCCCAATGAACTCAAGGTGGAGGAAAAGACAGGTTCCTCTGTTTTTGAAAGTCCCACTCACCTTCATCTTTTTCCTTGAGTACAAATGGGCTCATGATCTTTTAGCTAGAAAACTCTCCTTGTTTCTTTCTTTACAAGGCACCTGAAGCCACAACAACCTTTTGGTCTAAGTTGCTGGTATCTTTTGGAGACAAATCACAGTACTGTGGAGGTGAAGGAATGTTGGCCTTTTTCCATGTCCAGCTGAGATAAATCACCTATTTCTTGAGGAAACCAGTGTCTCGTTGCAAAATTTTGTGCGTTCCATGAATACAAAATAATCTTTTTGTAAAAAAAAAGTTTTTCCTTGTGAAAAGGTACTTCATTTAACTCAATTCACCCCGTATCTCAGAGACTGTGAAATAAATAATAAAGGGGTAATTCTAGCAGCCTTGACATGATCTTTAGCACTCATACCTTGTCTTGCATTTTCACTGCAGTGTGAAATATACTTTTCACAAATTACTCAAATAGCTGCATGTTCCCTTTGCACTCCAAGTGATCTCCTCTGGCAGTTCACTGTTGGAGAATTTGTGAAAAAAATCCACCTGGGATTTTGAAAATGCCTCATTCCATCTTTCTGGACTGCCTGCAATGTCTGTATCCCTCTGATCATTTTTGATTGTACATATTGGAAACTCCTAGATTAGGTTGTTCAGATCTTTTCAGATCTGTTAACCCAGTAACATCATAAATTTAGACTAGAAGGTGAGAGTTTTCCCTTCTCATTCAGCAAAAATTCAACATCTGTCCAAGGCACTGGGCGGTGAACCTGCTGATTCAAAGAATCTTGTAAAATGGAAAGGTAAAGCAGCTTTATTTATCTGATGGTACAAAGGGATTTCTTAATTTAAGGAAGTTCAAGTGAGTGTCTCTAGGCCCATTCCAGATTGTAGAGATGACTATATGCACTGTCCCACCTTTGTGTGGGTTGGGATGGACAGTGGCTGCCAGGAAGCGTGCAAAATCCAACAGCCCATGTGGCCAAAAGGATGAGGATAACTCCCGAAGGACAGGTCCACTGGGGGCTTCCAAGTGTTATAATCTGATCAGAGCTTCCTACTTTTGATGAATGGATGTCCAGAGGAAACAGGGAAGAGTTTCCCTGTACATGCTACATTTCCTGGAGCCCTGAACTAATATTTGCCCTAGGCCTCTTGTAGGAAGGGTTCTGAGCTGACTGAAAAAATGTTCTTTTGTACACCAACCTTGTGTTTTTCTGCACCTAAACACAGCCTGGCCTTTGGAGCTTTGACATGTACTACCACCTCTAGGTGTTCACGTGTGGTATTCCATAACAGGTATTGATGTTCTGCTGCTGGAATGATTGGATTATCCAAAGACAGCAGAAATGTTTTCCAATTCTTCTGAATTTCGTTACCTTTTTAGTTTGCAGTTTGTGTTTGGCCATGTAAAGGGTGGTGTTCTAAGGAATCCATGAAAGCAGTAAAAGTGTAAATACTTCTGTCAATGTGCCTGTTCCCCATAAAGCAATATCCACACATAATCCTGTTGTAGCTGATTCCCACCAATGTATTGTTCAATGCTGGCAGAACCAAATCCCTCTAAGGATATTTGTACAGAGTGAATTGTGACAGTAATCCAGATTTATGCTCCTTAATTACTTACAGCCAATAGGGCGTATTACCATGTTTGCCATACTTGCTGAGATATCTCCAAAGCTTGCATTGGGCCAAGCTGTCCAAGGTTGACTTGGTTTTTTATTCTTCCTCCTTCCTCACTCAAACATCTCTCCCAATGACTTCAAGACAAGAGCTTCCCACTGTTCCTGATTTTCGTTAATCCAGTTAAAATCAGATACAGAGCTATGGCACTTATAGAAGGAGTGAAAACATAGTAAAAGGCAAGAATTCCTATGTTGATTTATGCTATCTTCCAGTTAATGTGCATCCATTACTTGTTAACTGCAATCTTTAAATGGTGTAAAACATCACAGGAACAGGAACACATAGATGTCTAGGTTCCTATGAACAGATGATACTTTTACAAAATGCCTTCCACACTCTGAGCATCCACCCTTACTTCAAAGTAAGATGTAAATTCTGGGGCCAAGGCGTTCCACCAAAAATTTGGCAAAATTCATCGTGCTGCAAATCCTGACCTTTCAATGTTTGTTTTCATCCCACATTGGAACAAAGAGTTGAAATGTCAAGACTTTTTCTCTGGGTGGAAATTTAGGAAAAAGAAAATTAAAAAAAAACAAAAAAACTTTTTTCTTTTTTCTGGCAAAGTCATAGCATTTTGCCTGACATTTTCAAGCAAAACAAAATATTTCGCCATTCCTGAAATCAAAATGTTTTCTTGTGATGTGTAAAAATGACCCCCAAAATGCTCTATTTCGGGTCACTTCTGAGCTTGTCCCTTGTGTTACAGCCTTCTGGGACATGTAGTTTGGAAGTTTGCTCTTTGCAGGCTCCATGTCTGGATTGTGTGAAACCTCTGAGAACTCATATAGATAATCATCCTTTCACAGGGCAAAGAGAGAAACATCTGCATTGCATTATAGGATAACAAAGAGTGTCCCATCTACTGAGAAAACGTCCTGAACTGTAACCCTGCACTGTAACTGGAAAGTAATTCATTATTGAACTCATCTGACTCAAAATATTTTGAGCCAATTCAGAAATAAAACCTTCTGTCTCAGATCAGTGGGGGGTATTTCTTTCTTTTTTTTTTTTTTTTCTGATTTTCCTCTGATTCACCTAACATTGTAACAAAACAGCAATATATCTGCAAAGACTGGTTTCCCTTTGAGTTTTTATTTAAAAAATGGCACATTTGCTTACATCTAGAAGGAAGGGAAAATTGGTAATCCTGATATTTTCTTGATGCTTAGAGTGAGAAGCAGAGCTTTAGGTCACTCCTTGTTTTGGCATTTCCAGCAGGAAATTAAGGCAATTTTTTAATCTAATTTTTATTCTGCTTGAGCCTACCTACTTCTAAGTGGAACCTGGGATAAGTCCAACTTGATGGCTGCTACATCTAAATATATGTGGATCTACTTTTAAGGAGACTGGCCACCATCACATATGAAGGTTGCAGTAACACAGGAACTCTGATTTGGACATCAAATTTCTAGTCTTAGGATTTGTACAGTTTTCTCTTTGTGACACCAGTCAGAAACTCACCACTTTTTCTGCTCAGGTCTACCTTCCTTGTTTTCATGGTCTTCAATGGGAAGACAACACATGGTCACCTCAGCATGAAAGTATCAAAAGCAAAGTAGTCTTGGTAATATCTCTGCTCAGAGTTCATAAATTATTGCCTTGAAATTTGGATCACTCACTGTGCTTTCACTCTAAGCATTGCCTAATGATAGCTGCCACTCTCTGTAAGGTCTTCTCCCTATGGACTGATATAATTCCTTCAGGGAATCAAGCAGAACAGTGCAAACTACTAAGGATTATACACCAGAGAAGATGCCCTTACTGCAGGGTTACAGCTCTTAAAATTCAGGTAAGCCTCTTGTGCAAGAGCTCTCCACTCTGCTTTGAATTTCTGCTTTAAAACTCAGATTCATCACATCTAATTTTAAGTACTCAGAACCCTGCCTCTGTAGTCTATGAGTAGAATAATAGGAACAGAATTGTTTAGGTTGAAAAGACCTTTTAGATCATTAAGTCCAATCATGAACGCAGCACTGTCAAGTCCATCACTAAACCACATCCCCAAGTGCCACATCTATACATCTTTTAAATACCCCCAGGGATGGTGGCTGCATCACTTCTTTGGGCAACCTGCTCCAGTGTTTGACATAATTTGATGAAGCATTTTTTTCTCAATATGCAGTCTAAACCTCCCTTCCTGCATCTTGAGGCCATTTTCTCCTCTCCTATCACATCTTGTGAGAAGAGACTCATGCCCACCTGGCTACATCCTCCTTTTGGGTAGTTGTAGAGAGTGGTAAGGCCCTCCTTGAGCTTCCTCTTCTCCAGGCTAAACACCCTTATCTTCCTCAACCATTCCTCACAAGACTTGTGCTCCAGACCCTTCACTAGCCTCATTGCCCTTCTCTGGACACACTTCAGTCCCATGATGTTTTTCTCCTGGTGAGAGGCCCCAGACTGAACACTGGATTCAGGCATGACCTCGCCAGCGCCGAGTGCAGGCAGAGCATCACTGCCCCGGTCCTGCTGGCCACCATAAATCCAAGGACCCTCAAATAATATTTAAGGTCTTAGCTGTGATGAAACTTCCTCAACTGATTATGGAGGCAGTTTCAATAGACTTTCCCCTTAATTTTGCACCTTTGTTAGGAGCCTGGAGATAGATGGGAGAAACAGAAGCATTTGTGCCTCCTGAAGGCTCCCCAGGATGTATTTGGGGTCAGGTGGCTGAGAGGCACAGAGGTACAGCTGGTGTGTATTGTATCAGTAATAAAATACAATCCTAAAACCCATGGTAAAAAGCCAGTAATGTTTTACATGTATCTTTAAAACACCAAATCTGCATCAAACTCATTTGTGTTGTATTTGTCAAATTATGGCCACACACACTGGTTGACAACAGGGTATGATGGCATCTTTCACCACAGAGTGCAAGTCAGACCCTGCTTATGGGTGTATAATAATCTGATGAGGCAAAACCTGGGGAAAAATCCACAGCAGTAATTCAGACAAATACTGTTCTGACCTTTTCCACTCTTTGAGTATTGCCAGCCATGGAATATAAGCTTTTAGCAAAGAGATGAGTGGGTCATATCTTTCTACACATATGGAGATCACCTAATATACCCTGTGTGGTAGCAGGGTAACAATAGTAGTGGGAATAATCTCATACTCCCACTATCCAGTATTCCCATTGGTTCAGATAACTAGTCCTTTTCTGGTAGCATAACACTGCAGAATCAGTGTGAAGTGAGCATTGGGCTATTTTGGAAGATGCTGTTTGCATGTCTCTACTTCCATTTCATTTGCAGCTGGTTTTTTTTGAGTTGAACACCAGTAAACAAGAGGTTAAGGTACAACTAACTGGTGGTGTGAGGAGTTTCAAGCAGATTCCTTCTTTGATACAGCAACGATTTTGCTGGAGGTGAGTTGTAGGGGACAGAGCAGGTAACACAGCCAGTTTGATGACATGTAAATAATACCTAATGGCCACAAAATAGAGATTTCCATGAGATCATAGTTAGTCTCACACATGCTCATTATAAAGAAGAATTTGGGCAGGAGATCAATTTTTTTTTTTCCTTTCTCTGGTATCAGTTCTGAGATGTGACAGGGGTACTACAAAACATTTTGTGTGTTCACAGTGAATTTGGCACTGATTTCCAGAGAGTCCAAAATATAATACCCTGCTACTGCAAAGGGATTCATGTTTACCTATGCAGCAGGAAACATTCCTGGACATCCTTTTTTTGATCAAATATGCTGTAATTTTGGTAGGATTTCAGTTCAGTTCCCAGTGAAATAAATAGATGGTAAATCCCAGCAGCGCAGAACTTCTCCTGAATAGTCAACATAGTCAAGACCTTAAAATGCCCACAGCATATAAAGTGAATGAATCTTCATGAATCTTGTGGCTTTTTCAGATCTGTCAGCCATGTGGAATAAATATTAGCAAATACTTGAAAATGAAAAAAACCTAAAAATATCAAATATTTAAAAGTACTGAATGTTTCCTGGCAAAAATATGCCTATGTCCTACAGATGCTATTGTCAGAACACATTCATCTGCCTAACTGGCTCTCACTGCTTGTTCTATGTAGGACACGCAGACACTAAATTCATCACTGTAAAATAATGTCAAATCCAAGGAAATCATAAAGGTGCCCTTCCAAGTAGATCTGTTGCTCTGATCATTAGGAAATCCTGTTCCAAGCCTCCAGAAAAGAGGAATGATTTCTAAGAACTGCCAAGATTTCTTCCCAGTATCATGGCTCAGGTTTTGTTCCCTAAGGACAACATCAGCCTTCATGAGCAAATCATGTCCAGCATTTTACCTAAAAGAAAAGAGGAGTGTTGTTCCTAATTCCTGCAAGTGATACAGTTATATCCTGACACTGGAGAAAGTTCATAACAAATGTCAAACTGGAGGGAAAGTATTAGGATTTATTCATTGATCCTTATGTATTATTTTCAACACAGAGAAGAGAAATAACATGGATGCAGGATGTATTATAAAATAAACCCCTGTTTCTTTAGCCCTGAATTTCTTTATGACCCACTGAAAACAGTTTCTTTTTAAGGTCCAGGTGCCTTGCCATAAAGAACCTGGATTCCCTAAACAACTTTTGGAACTACTGCATAACTAGTAGTTCTAATTATGCAGACCATAAGGATTTAATTTAATATCAAGTTGCATTACTTGCTCCAAAGCACTTTCTTCAACCCAGAGGATGCAAATTCTCCATTCCATTGTTTTTCCTTCCCTAGCATCCATTAACCAAGAGAAACACAGTGGGGATGACCCCACAGCATCACCACATTACCTAAGGTGGGGTTGGCTGAGGTCTCTTTACTTCTTAATAACTTTGTGGAAAATTGACATAGAATGTTGCTTTAATTCTTCCAGGGTTCCAAGAAAAAGTGTGGTTGTCTTAATATATCCAGTTTCTGTAATTAGCTCTCTTGCACATTTGGCATAGAAGACACTTATTTAACAGAAACTAGCAAAGAAAGAATAAAAGCGAGGGGAGCAGAAGGGTTTTATTATCCATTTTTTTCTATCTGTTTATCTAAGGCTAGCTTTGATTCTTTTTATAGCTGACAGCTGCACTCTGAGCTACCCAAAGGGCAAATGGAATCAGGGTTGTCAGATGACCATTTCTCTGCCTTAAACCCAGAGGTGCTTAATTATATTGTGTAGCCAAAGTTGGGTGGGTTGCCTCCTGTCACACTGGAATCCTTTGCATTAGGACAAGTATGTCTTTCTGCAAGGGCATTCAACTTAATTCATTAATGAAGGGGCATATTAATGAGGGCAGAAATGTAAATGATATCCACCCTAGGGCCTTTCTCACTTGTTATTTTGTGAAAACCAACATGTTCCCTGCTGACTTTCATTCTGTGGTTATGAACAAGTGTGTGAGCTGCTCTAAAGAGGGTTCTGGGGAAGCAGCCATCATTACTGGATTCAGATGATTGGAAGCTGACTGATGTTGCAGTCACTTTGGTATCACTTGAGGAATTGTATGCAGAGATGAGTCATATTATTGGTGGAGCAGAACCTGACCCTGGGGCCTGCAAGCAGTGGGAAGAACAACCATTGCACCACCCTCTAATAACACACAGACCCAGGCAAGAGCACTGGCCAGCCAAAATAAATTAATTGCATCATCTAGTGGATATTGTGCTGTATCAAAGCCTCCTTCTCCTTTTAATAAGGGTAGTAAAAATTTCTCCGTTAATTGCTCTCTCTTCAATTAGACAGCTTGTGCCTTCCAAGCCTGCTGAGGACAAGGGATGGTGAAAAGAAATATTTCAAAACCGCTAGCAGAATGAATTTCTTGCACCCTGAAGTTGCAAGAACTTGTATTTACCAGAGATGGCTAAAGTGTACCCCAGATTTTCTAAGCTTTTGGTGATTTGCTCTCTTTATCTTTGTCATTCTACCTGCTGCTGTTCAGTAACAGAAGAACCGTGTGAATATGACGGAGATTTAGATGTGTCAGAAATCCCTCTCCGCTTTCAACATTGATATGTTCCAGGATGGAGAGCCCACAGCATCATTTAATCTCCAAAGGAGAGAAAAGAAACAGAAAAAAATAAACCCTTGGAATTCAGGGCATTCGGCCCTCAGTCAGATGATTTTGAGGAAACAAAAGAGGGAGAGGACCTGCCTAGGGTGAACTGAGAAATCAGTGCTAAGCCATCTTGGCACTGGTAGGAGCATGAAGCAAGGCAAGAAAACTAGAAGCACTGATAGGCAAAAGGCTGCAAAATAAAGTGAAGATGGAGGTTCTGATTCAGGGACAAATGTAGAGCTCTTGATAAGCACAGAGGTAAAGAAGTGGGGAAGACAATCTTCTCCTGGGAAATCTGTCTAATCATCTACTCCAAAAGCTTCAGAATATGGCTGAATGGTGTCACTGCTCATGGTATTCACCCTACAGATTTCTTGTATGCCTCTCATAAATCCTTGTTTAGACTTTGATCCACCCAGCAACGTTTTCCATTTTTACTTCATCACCCCTTTCCCAGTTGTCGTCCACCCCACCCAGTCCACTGGCTTGTCTTGCAGCTTCCACACACCCCTATACTTTCTTCAGAAGGCTTTGTGTCTGCTTTGAATGAAAAATCTCTGATTCTTTCTTTCCAGTCCTGAGACCTAGCTTATTCTACTGACATCTCTGGTGGCTTCTTTCTTACTCACATGTTAGAAGCTCACAAAGTTTTGTTCCGAAAAGAGATGAGACATTAGGGTGTGAGATGAACAAAATCGAATTCATATTTAAAACCATATTTTTATGCCCATTAGGGAACACGATATTGCTGACCGTGTATAATGATGTCACAGAACTAGTCGACATGCCTGAAGTTCATACTGGACTGTGACTGGCACAGCTGGAGAGCTAAAGTACCAATAACTCGAAGAGCAGCCAATTCTATCAGTGTTGGCTACAATTAAAAGAATGTCTTGTTTTGAGAAGCCTGGGCCAAAGGACTGAGATACTTTCTTTCTGTCAAATCACTATCATGTGTGAGGCTAAACTGTCTCATTATTTTGGCGTATTGGTACCCTCCTCCCAGACTAATTTCTTATTCTCCTTATGTCTTGAAACAATATTCTTCCTTCTGTTGGGCCAAATAAGGTCCTCCTCCAGCTTCTTTCTTCAAGACCTTTCAGCATTTGGTTATTTTAGATCCCTGTGCAATCTCAGCTGGGATGGCTTTTGCGTACAATTGGATGTACCAGGTGCACACATTTGGTTTCCATTAACATAATGCCAGTAGCAAGTCTCTTCTTGCATGGTTCCAGTGGGAAACAGATGTAAGATGAACTGCAGAAGAATCCTACAGTGATGGAATCAGCTAGGTCAGACACCCAGGACAATACCATCTGCCTCACTCAGAGACCAACAGTTGTGGGCATGAGCATGTGAATCCCTGGGAGCACAAAAGAGCAGATGCTTCAAACCCTTTGAGGTTGACCCATTGCTGAACAACGTTCCTAGTGTTTGGCTCTGCCTCAAGACAAGCCTTGAGTTTCATGCATTTATAAGGGCAGAAGTCAGCTCTGATAGAATCAGAATGGGTCGCCTGAAATGAAAGCTCAGCATTGGGTGTGTAGTAAAAAAACATGCCAGATGTCCAACTGGGCAAAACATGAAAGAGGTGTGAGTGGGTAAGAGGCACAAAACAAGCCTTTCCTTGTTGCTTGCTACACAGCTGGTTTAAATGTGTCAATACAGGTATTGCAGGGATTTTGCAACTCTCCTCTTATCCTGGTAGGGGCCCTGAGTTTTGGATACACCTGATTCCCATTCAGACATATGTGTGTTAACCCATATTGAAGCTGGAACCATATGGTGTGCAATGGAAATTAGATTGTCTCAAAACTTGGTAGACTATTCCTATTGCAGAAGCAAAAGAAGTGCAGTGCCCCCTGCTCATGGCTGGCTGGTAGACCCAAATTTTTCCATTTGCCTCTGTGACCAGGGAAAGTGCAAGCAGGCTTTTTGCAAGTAGAACATGAATTATATAGCACATTAGTGGATATATAGCCAAGTAAATGTGAATTGATATAATTTATTTCCACATTATCATGAAATGATAGTGTCATACCAAAGGGCAAGACTCTTCTAAATGGAAGTTACACTTATAGAAGCTGGTAAAACCAAAGACCAAACCTGACACACAGACTTAGGCAGGGTATATTCACTTGGAGCTATTTGCCTTGTTTGTCTTCTCAGAGCAGTCAGGTAGGGTTCAACAGAATGATGTTAAAGCTGGACTTGAAGAACAGGCCCAACAATCATCCTTCCCCCATCCCCTCAAAAAGAAGCCTTTCTCTCCACGATTCAGAGTCCTTTTCTCAAGTGGACAGAGACTCTGCGACGCCAGATGAAATGAATTGCATAATTTGATGGATTTTATCTTTAATCAAAGTGCACCTCTCTTTAGCAGAAAAGCTGTAAAAATGTCTTGATTAAACATGAAATCTCCAAGGTGATTCTTTGGACTGAGTAGTGAAATTGTTAGAAAGTGACCTCCAGGTTAACTTCTTTTAGGTTCCTGGCCTTGAAGCTGATAAAAGAATCCTTCATGAGAGCATAGCATTGTTGTTTGAAACCCAGTAAAAAAGAAGATAAACACAGATGCTTTCAAATGTCAGGAGGGAGGTGGCAGGTCAGGTGGAGATTGCATGCATGATATAGAGAGTGGGCGGGTGTAAGTCGTGGAATGGCATTTTCTTATCAGAAAGAAAAAAAGGACATGAGAAATACAGTCCAAGAGGGTTCTCCCCTAGATGGTTCAGGAGTTAAACCACTGCCTTGGTTTACTCACCACAGCTGCTGCTTTTGATACAGCAGGCCTTGAAGCATACCAAGCAGATTTTGCCTGGCAGGCTGGGCCAAACCCAAGCACATAAATGAGCCCAAAAGAATTAACTCTTCTTATCCAACACTCATTTTAGAAACATCCAGTCTCCTTCGGCCTTGGAGAGATCCCAGACCTTGGGTATGTTTTAATGGGTCAGAGAGAAGAATCATGGTCACATCACAACCTTGTGGGCTTGGTCTGAGTGTAGGCAGAGAGGCTCATTCCTTATGGCTGTGAGGTGAACAGTTTTAAAATTCATATAAGTACATTGTATTTAGCAAAAGAACACAACAGAAGCTCTTTGCTGAGCTGGACTGTGTTCATCCAAGACAGGGAAGCCTTCTCCCCAGGGTGGTGGCTCACATCAAATGGAAAAGCCACAGCTAGCAGAGCACACAGTGGAATGAAGTGCCCTGACATAGTGCCCCATCTTGTCCTTTCTTTCTGCATAGCCTTTGCTGGCACCTGAACTGCCTTGTCATCACCCAGCAGAAGCATGGTCAGCTGAGGGAGTTACCCAAGCTGGAAAAGTTACTGTTGGTCCTCCACACCCAATTTGACCATGTGAGCACTCCTTGCTCACCCTACTTGTAAAACAGTCAGTCCACTCACCTTGTAAGAGATGTGGGAAGCAGACAGCCTCCAACCAGTGGCTGGGTAAACCTTTGTGTTTGTCTTCTCTTTCTACCCTTTTGTCTGGCTTGTATCTGTAAACCATAATTCTTCAGTGTGGGAAGTCTCTCCTGCTAAACACAGATCCCAATGCAACAGAGCAGAGTGTAGAACAGTAGAACTAGAACTGTATTGCTGCTGGTAAATGCCTGATGACCCCTTTTGAAAAAGTCCAAGTATCACATCTTTCATGCTAATTGTATTCCTGTCATGCAATTCTTCAAATTACTGTGCCATTTCATATAATGGAATTCTACACTGTTGGCCTTAAACTGGGAGAATTATGTTGTCATCTTGTACTTACAGGGTGATCCCTTCCTGCAGATGGGTAGAAAAATGACCAAGGTCAAAGGTTTGGTTCCTCACCAGATCTCCAGGGAGTGGTGCAAGAAAGGCTGCATCCATGCCTGTAGTCTTCACACCACAGGGAGATCATCTTCTCTGGAGACCACCCAGGATGGGGATACAGGCACAGATGCTGAAAGCTGCCAGTGGCCACATGCAAAGGAGACCCTAATCCTAACAGTCATCTCTCCTTAGGTTGCAGCCATAGCTTTCCCTCATCAGACTATTGCTCATCACAGAGGGTAGAGCAGAGTTTAAACATGTAGCTTAATCCTGAAGAAAAAAACACAACTCACCCACCCTAAAGAGTGGGGGAAAAAGCATGGCAAGGGTCTGCCCACATGTATTCACAGTTTGCACAGTGCACACAGTGTCTTTCCCATTTCCAGTGATTGATGGGATGTGGCATTTTTCTCTGCCAGTATCCAGACAAAGAGACCTAGCCCCTTGTTTTACTCACCCTCTTCCTCCATGAAGAGGCAGCAACGCTATCTGACGTAAAATCCTGTAAAGACAACAGAAAAAAATGAATTCCACCTCTCTCAGGCTGTGGTTGAGGGGGCGAGACAGGTAAAATGCATCAGGCCACAACATCTCTGAGATTAAATTCCAGCTCTCATCTGCCTTGTAAAGGCTGACCCTGACAATTTCTTTCTGTGCTGGGCTCTCTCTGCGGTTTCTTTATGTGACCATGCTTTGTTCTACTTTATTTTATTTTACACTATTCTCTCTCCCATGTTTGCAAATGTTCGCAATGAATTGAAGACAGCTCTCCAGCTCAGATTTACAGCTGCACGGAAAGACTGTTGCTATTTATAGTCATCTCAAATTTGTTTCATCTGCCTACACAATCAATTAGCTTCAGCTCCAGCTAATTTTGCAATCAGCCCAAGAAAAATGTCTCTGGCATAGTATCTTGTTTTCTTCTTCTTCTCCCTGGAGCTATAAAATCTCTGTACCCCTTCTTTATCCAAGTTCTACACCTTAATACAACACTAGCCAGACTCATCCTCCATGTCTTTTGCCTTTTAGAAGCTTCTTCCTGGCTGACTTGACAGAAGAGTATTTACTTTACATGATGGAGACCTTTTTTCCTCTCCAATGGAGGTTTGGAAAGAATACTCCACCGTTTATTTTTCCATCAGCTAATTGCAAATATTGAAAGTGTCTAGACAGGGGGAAAATAGCTTTATAAATCATCAGCAAAAGGAATTTCAATGTTATCTTAAATCCCACACAAATACTTTTAAAATATGTTCAGTAAATAAATATTTGTATATAGAAAAATTAGGCTAACCTGGAACTCAGGTTGAGTTCACATCAGGAATTTAAATGTTCAGGGAAGAGAATCACAGAATAAGGAGGTAGTAACTGTACCACAAACAAGCAATAAAACACAGCAGATTAAAAGGGAGAGTGTAGTGAAGAGCAAAGCTGAAGATAGCAATTTGGGGCAACTTTTCAGTTCCTCATTACTGGAGTCTTGGACTTCAGCAAGTCTTCGTCAATCTCACCTGAGCTGGTGGTTCAAGTGCCAGAAACTGTGGAGAATCATTAGGTGTCTTTGAACAGAAACAGAAATATGTGCTGGCATCAGAGCATCTATTAGAATCACAAAGTGGAGTGATGTCTCCTCAAACCCCAGTAGTAACAAGACACTGAGGGCAAGCTCACAATTCTACCTCGCACTTAATACCAAAACAACCAGCAGGGCTCACAAGGTGTCCTGTAGTTCATCTTCTCCCATTTGGTAGGATCAGAAAAGTTTAAGTCAGTCCTGGCAGGTGCTGCATAAATCTGTACTGTAAAACCTCCAGCTATGAATGTATTACTCATTCTACTTCTGACCACTAAAACATATCCTCTGGTTACAGATTTAAGTTGAACTGTAAGCCCAGGACTTTGCACATTTACATCCGCAAGTTGGCTTCCAGAGGGTCACGGACTGAAAGCATTGCCCTTTGGGAGTCCAGTCTCAAAGGATCTTTCAGCTCAGACATGAGATTCCTGTGGGTTTTCTGTAATTTTACATGCCCAAGACAACTTATTTAGAGAAACAAAAATATTGTTTGTTCTTGTGGGTAAACTATTTACTCAGTTCCTTTTAAACTGTCACATCTCTTTCAAAATTTTAGAGGTTTGGTTTGGTTATGGGTTTTTAAGTTCCTTGGTTAGCAGAAGAGAGACTGTCTTGAGGAGAAAGGCAGAAATGGGTTCTGTACTCACTGAGGGTTTAGGGAGAGGGGTTTTCCCTCAGAAGGGCAGGAGTCTCAGGATAGCTCCTTTCCCTTTGGGTTACTGTTTGAGCTTGGGCAAAACTGGGGACAGTAAACACGGATAAGGATTGAAAAGAGACTGTGAGAGTATGGAGTACAGGGAACAGAAGGTGGAGGGTGTTAACAGCACACAAGAAAAGGTTTAAAACAATGAAACTTTTTGTTGATGATCTAATGCAGTCCCCAGTAACCCCTCCAGGATACATCCCTGGCTGTTTTGGCATCTTGTCTCCCAGCTCCTCTCAGTGAACTGTGAGACAAGATGCTGAACTGTGGTCCACATGTGAAAGATATCTTTAAGTTTTGATAGTCTCAGCCTGCAAATGTTTTAGGAATTGTTTAGTTTGTTTGTCTAAAAAACATATTTGCTTTTCCTTTCCCTGACAGCACTTCTCTGAAACTTCATGGAACTGGCAATCTGTTCAGCTTCCCTGGAATCAGGATCACATTCTTTCCATAACCTGCAAAGCTATGCCTTTACTATGTATCACTGCTAAATACTGCTGTAAAAACTATGATTTCTTCATCTTCTTCTTCTTTCCTTTTTTTTTTTTTTTTTTTTTTTTTTTTTTTTTTTTATGATGAGCAGGAGCAAATACACTTTATCCCCCAGCTCTGCAGACTTCTGAGAGTAACCATCACTCATTAGACAACCTGCTGGCTTCTGTTGCACCAAGTGACAATTAATCTGCAGCCCTTAAAATACTTAATTTTTGGTGAAAGTTGATGTTAACCTCCACACCTATAATGAACCAGATGTGAATTTCTAGCTTTTGAGAAAAGCCATATTAGAATGCAGGTTATGCCTGAACACGTGGCTGTAGAATGTCTTGTACTGTTGGGGTATTTTCTGTCTGCATAGAGAAAGAAGGAATTGTGCTGAGGTTTGAGGATCACTCCTACCCCATCTTGGGCTGCTGCTAGATTTGGAATTTAAGAACACATATGAATGAATGGAAGAAATCATTCAGGCTGAAGAAAGCAACAGGAGTCAGTGGGGACTTTGTGACATTTTTGTAGGAGGACAAGAGGTGTTGGCTGTTGCTTTCCTGACGGTGAGCTAGGAATTTGGCTGCTGGTCCCACTTCTGTGACATTGTGTTTACTGAGGTTGCTATAGGAGTACAGCAAGTTCCTTTGAGCTACAATTTCTTCAGATCTGCCACTAAGGCAGATTAGAAAGGGTGTGGTAGATAGACTCCCTGGCTAACATCTGTGGAGGGTGGAAGAAGTTAGAAGCAACATTTTCTGCTTTGAATCTCAAAGTTGTTTCCAAGCACCATTCCACTAAATCTGGGCGTCCTCCACCCCCTCAACCCCAGCTGTTCACTCCCCTTGTCCTTCTCCATGATAGAAAAGAAATACATCCTAAAGAGGAAGACAAAGGGCTCAGAGCATGGGCCTCAACAGCAGTGCCTGTGAGACACAGGAGCAATCTGCTATGGTTCAGAGGCTGGACTGAGCCACCAAGATTGTGTGGTGCTACAGAGGTTCTTGGATACAGCTGATATTTGTCTTATCAAACTGCAGGCTCAGCTGCTGGTAGCCTCTGAACCCCATTTTTCCTCTACCTCCCACTTCATCATGCGTTTGCAGTTAAATAAATTGTACTGAAATCAGCTGTAAAAGCTGGGGACGAGATGTAGAACCTGTATTTTATTGTCCCAGGATAATTGTCTTGCTCATAGCCACCAGAGCTTTTCTTAACTATTTGTATGGCCATGGACATTATCAGACACAAAACATCTGGGATTGCTCCCTTGGCTTTAACCAAATCCCAGTCTGTTTAAACATCTTTCTAATCCACAATGCCAAATGAAGTTTTTCCTGGCCTGGTGGTAGATGATGTTGATGAAAAGGCTCTCCATGACTGTGTGCAATCCTTGTTGGTTTGCAATAAAAATCTTTGGTGTTGATTTTCCTTGAACATTCCCCAAGTCCAGCTCAGAAAAATTTGCTGTCTCTGGAACCCATCTCCTGAAGCAACCTCAATCTCTGAGTTTAGTGAGTTAAAAAACCTACTCATCAAGTTTGTGAGGCTGCATTGTTTCCAAGTATGTTGTGTGGCTTTCCACTGTCTAAACGAGTCAGTCACTTTCTTTCAGCAGGAGGAGGGGAAAAAAAAAGTCAGGTAAAGTGATGTTACAAGTCACCTGAGATGAAGATTTCTTTGGCTGATGAGTCTTCATTGACCTTGGCTTGCATAATAAAAGTCTCTGCAAAGAATTATGCTGAGGTTTCTGAACTACCTTTGCATTTGTGTAGTACATTTTAAAATATTTCAGGAAACTAAAGCACACTTACTACAAGGGCTGAAGATGTGTTTTAAAGCCCTGGCTAGTTTGCTAAAGCGGTACCTTCTGTGTCCTTCAATTTCCCACAGAGATTGATCTTGACAGAGCATTCTGCTTCACTTCCTGCTCTTTAGTATGATGAGTGTTTATCTCTGAGTTATTGCTTCCCCCACTGAGGATAACTGCATGATCTTTACAGACAACATGTTTCAGAATGATGTTGCAGCTACCTCCACAGAGCTTCATACCTGCCTAGCTTCATCCATGGTCAGGACACAGAACTGTGTGGTTTGAAAGACAGTAAGAGTGCTTTGGTGGGAAAGTTGCAAAGGATCACAGCTAATCCCTGTTGCCCTCCTACAGCCTGCTCATTTTGTTGTGTGACTTGTAGAAGCGCTGGTCTTAGGTGAGACAGTGGCCTGTAAGTGCAGAGTTTTGTTTCTGGCATTTCTGCATTTCCCTCTATTTCAAAGGCCACCATAATCAGCTTGAGACATCTGCCTTAGGAAAGAAATTTCCACTTGATGGCAATCCAGAAAGGAAGAAAGGAGTCAGTCAGACCTTTTCCAATGATGCTCACCAAGGTGGGTGAATCAGCTCTCTCAGCTCAGTCGTGTGCCTGAGGAAGACCATGTGACAGCATTTTAATAAATAATAATAATAATTAATAATCCTGTAAAAATTAGAAAATCCATGGCCTACTACAGACTGTGGCAAGGTGAGAGAAACTTGACACAGAGGCCTCAAGACCCCTGGGGATTCTGTCAGCTCTATCACAACAGGCTGAGCAGGAAGGAGGGATGATGAGCACAGTTTTCCCAGAAGGGATTTAATAACTCCATCATTTCTTTCAATGCTTTCTTTTCTCTGCCTGGTGCAGGCCATGCGGGACATAGGCCAGGTGCCCTCTGTGTCCCTGGATGTGAATCAGCCAGGGGCTGGGGGGAGCTGAAACTGCAGCACAAGCAAAGCTGCCAGTGCACTAACCTGAGCTGCTGGTGTAAACCCTGATGAGGAAAGTTATCCTTCTAGTGTTTGATGCCAACTGGCACAGCCTCCCTCTCCTTCCTTCAGACAAGTGTTGCTTGCTTCTCCCTCCCTCTCTACAATATTTTGCCTTTGAAGTCACTTCATCAAGAAATTCTTCCTCTGTCAGAATTAATCTTCCACCTGCCAGGCCGTGAATAGTCACCTTTTTGTGTGTCTGCATCATGTAGCCAAAGAAAGGGAGCAGAAAATGATGGGTAAGCCTGGAAGAGATAAATGGAACAAAGTAACACCAAGAAATCCTACTGATAAATTTAACCCTAAAGCAACACAAGGTACTTGCCCCTCCTGGTCCCACAATCCCACACATAGCTTCCTCTACCTTGGTTAGGTTTCAGAATGGTCTCCAAGCTTTAATCCTATGTGGCCAGAAGCCTACAGAGGAATTTTCCACTGTCTAAATCTATAGTGAGAGTAAATGCTCTGGTTCCTGACACGGAAAGAAACCTGAATATATATTTTCTAGAAATAAAAATTTGGGGTCCTAGTTCGAACCAGGACCTTGGTTGTCCAATGGGACGTCTTTCTCAGTCCTCTATAGGGAATTTGATCTATTATTCCTATGCATCTCTGATACTCATTAGGATTCAGACTAATGATTATTGGCTTGAAAAATTGTTCCCATGATGCTGAACAATCTGACTACAAATTCTGAAGAATATCTGGATTTCTGATTGCCCTACAACTGTGTAGAAGATAGGTAAGAACACTGAAGTAATAGAGTACCCCAACACTTAGCTGGAGACCTTGATTAAATCAAAGTAGACCAAGTTAAAATCTAATTATATGGAACATCTCCTAGGATGTGTGGATCCAAAATGCTTTGCAAGAAGTAGTAGTTGAATTAATACTTTTGATTCTTTCAGTGAGTATCCTAGAGAAAAGACTTGATCTTTTGTGTAAATAAGCTATACTCCTAGTACAAAGAGTCTTTCATAGCTGCACTCCCCAAATAGGACAAGACATTTTCTTTGCACCTGGTCAGATGCCAGATTTCCTACAACAGGTGATATCAAGTGGCTGCATAAAATATTTCAAATGTAAACTTTTCTAGAGTAAAATTGGAATAGGATGCTCAGCAATCCTGAATCAGTCTTACTACGGCAGATACATAAAAAATTCCAAGGTCAAGGCTCTTATGACCTGACACTGGTGTCTTGCCTCTTCCTCTCCCTTGCAGACAGCAAGCAATGATGCATCTTGTAAAAGCGGGAAGATTTCAAATCACAAAGCAACACTGGTGATTGGAACACTGGGCTGGGATGCAGGGAAATTACATCCTATTCCTACTCATAGAATCCCAGAGTATTCTGGGTTGGAAGGGACCTGCAAGGATCATCAAAGTCCAGTTCATGACCCTGCATGGGACAGGCCGAAGAAACGTGTCATATGCCTGAAGATGATGTCCAAATATTTCTTGAGCTCTGGCAGGCTTGGTGCTGTGACTACTCAGACTGATAGTTTTGACTCTGAAAAACTGATACTGCATTTATTGTCTCTATACATCCTTGCTCTCCTCATCTCTTAAGACAGCTGGAGAAAAATCCTTGTTTTCACATACCTGTGATCACTGGCCAGGAGGACTGAACCCATGGGGTTTGTTTGCTGGTTTGTTATGTTTTGGGTGGTTTGGGGTTGTGTTTTTTTTTTTTTTTTTTTTTTTTTTTTTTTTTTTTTTTTTTTTTTTTTTTGTCAGAGGTGTTTCAAGGTTCTCAAGGTTCTTTTAAGATCAGTCAGATCCCTTAGCAATCCTTATCTTCGAGATTCAAGGGCAGCTAGCACCGCCCTAGGCAGGGGCAGTAATAGAGCATTAGACATCTAAATGTCAGACTGAATCCCTTTCCCCTTCTCTCTCTTACACAGCTCCTGTATGAAGTCAGACTGCATAATGGAAATCCTGTCCTGGAATTCTGCTTCCTGTTCCATTTTACATTCCTGCGGCTCTAAAGTCAAAACAATTCCATTGTATTGTTAAAAAAAATTATCTAATTCTAACGCTGTTTTTTTGTGGTATAAACATAAAGACTTGTGCCTCCACTTTTCTATTTCTTTGAGAGGCAAATAAGTCTTTTTAATGGTGCTCAGTGCTGCAAGATCAGGGTGGAGTACAGGTCTGAATCACATCTGTGTACTCCCCAGGCTTCAGACTGGAGTGGGACAGAACCTGAGGACTCATAGGGCAAGCTGAACTCAGAAAAAGTCTTTTATGACTGAGTAATAAACTCATGAAAATGGGGAGTTTATTAACAAAAATGTTGACAGACCTTTAACTTTGGTGGTGCTACTGAGCACCGCTATATGTAAAGACAAAACCTTTCTGCACTTAACAAATTTATTAGCTGTAATTTCATTTATTTATTTTTTCATTCCACATATAGAATATGTGCTAGGAAAACAAGAGCACTTTATGCCCTGTGAAACCAGAGTTGTTGTGACAACTTTTCCTAGAGGATTTTTTTTCCTAGAGGATTTAAGGGTATGCATGAAGGGTATTTGTTTCTCAAGCTCTGGCATGTCTGAAAGTCCAACCCACTCCTGCAAAGTTCAGTGGGATTGTTGTCTAATTTCAGTGCAGCTCTCTAGCCAGATCAGAAAGTCACTTGCTGACAAAGGCACACACCAGAACAAGTGGGTCATGAAGGGAGAGCCTTACTTCTTTTTCTTTGAAAACCAGATTACTCCACCTTTCCATGAGCTTTTTTTTTTCCAAATCAGAGCAAATCCTTCCAGCAAAACTGAAAAAGATTGACTGACTTTTATGCAATTATGAATCAAGAAGCTTGCCTTGACATCTCAGAAACAAGCTGTTCCCCAAAACTGACTCCCTAATCTTTCCTGTTGTTTTTGCAAACCCTCTCTGCCTCGGTGGCTCTCCCAGTGGACTGTGACACCTGTCAGTGGTTTGCAACAGAGACCCTAGTGCTTTCCCTTACTCCAGGAGGTAACACCATCCTCTCCAAAAGCTTTCTCCTATAAATACGTCTACTGTGATAATTTTTCTGGAATAGGAAGTTCCCTGAGTGAATTACCCATCTGAAACCTCTCCTCCTGCACAAACTTGTCTGAACTTTTCTCTCCTTCCCTGGCTGTGACCATGGAGAGGGTGAGGGATGCAGGGCAGCCTGCCCACAGTCAAGAAAGCCAACTTTGTTTCTGAGCAGTGGTAAAAGCAAAGACCATGGGAGCATAGCTCCCTATGTTCTGAGCAGTGGTAAAAGCAAAGACCATGGGAGCATAGCTCCCCATACTCATGCATGGTATTTCACCTTTGCTCACCAAGAAAACTTCTGATCGGCAGGCAGGAGCTCAGTGTACAGCCCGGGGAGTCATCATCACTGGCTCACAGCAACTTCTTGCTTCAGACTCCAAGAAGAACCTGAAGCACAGGAGAGCACGTCTCGTGTATCACAGGCTCACTCAGGTCATGGTATGGAACAAATCAGGCTGAAGTAACACAGGCCACACTGAAAATCTGCAAGTCATTATCCATAATGACTATTCAGAAAGGGAGCTGGCATCAAAATCATTTTCCCCCTCCTCTAGTCTAAATCTTTCCCCCTCCCTTTTTCTCTCACTCCTTGGTGATTTCGAGCAACAAAGAGTATCTGAGTATTTTTTCCCTCCTGTTGCGAGTCATCAAAAATCTGCTTAGGAGCAAGGCATGGTGGAGCCACAAGGAAAGGCAGGCAGGAGACAGAGAGCAGGGAGATGGTCTCATTCAGCTGTGCCTGTCCTCATCCTTGTAGAAACATGCAACCAGTTGGGAAGGGAAAGCCTGAAGGCACATGGGGAGACAGGGACTGTGAAAGTATCTCTTTTCAGCCTTACTGACAAGAAAAAGAAGGTGAGCACTCACTAGAGTAAAACCATTTCCCTTCAACTAAGAAAGCAATGGATGGTGTAATGTCCAAGGTCTTGCCGCTACCTTCTGGTTTGAAAACCTCTTAGACCTCTCTCTCCCCTTACCCAGGTGGGAAATACTCACTCGGTGGCACCTGCAAACATGCAAACACACTAACCCCCACCATTCCTTGGATTTGGAATAGAAAATATATTCCTTTTCTTTACCATTAAAGCAGGAACATGAATGAATGCATTTGGAAACCTTTACTTCTCCTATTTTAATGCCAGATGCATAAAGATATGCAAAAATGAAAGCAGCGAAGAGCTTGGGGGGAGCAGAAATTTTGGCTGAGGGTAATGCAGAGTACAGAAAAGCCTGCAGAAATGTTTGACTGTACCTTTGACTGAGAGAATGAAGAAGTCTTCTCTGGGGCTTGTTAGAACTGTAACTGTCTAATTTAGAGGAGCAGGATAGGATGAATATTTTATGAGGGTTTTTCCACAGGGCTGTTAACATTTAACAAATAAAATACAGCCGTGAT
This sequence comes from Cettia cetti, assembly GCA_013401135.1. Lineage (NCBI taxonomy): Eukaryota > Metazoa > Chordata > Aves > Passeriformes > Sylviidae > Cettia > Cettia cetti. Next base: position 37,974 of record VZUI01038603.1, on the reverse strand, counting down.
TCATTTTCCTTCTCACAGGGGGCAAATGAGTTAACAGCTGTAACAAGGGAATTAAAAAGGGATGTTCCCAGCACTGAGAACAGCTGTTGCCTTTTCAGGTACTTGGAAAACTGGGAGCACTGAGGTTTGTGCAGCACCTATTGGACAAGATGGGTTTAGGGTAGAGTTTGCAAACTGATTCAAAATTGTTTTCTGCTCCAGGGTCCCAGGGTAAGTGCTGCTCATCCCACTTTAGTGTCTAAATGCTTTTAATAATCTATAGCTGTGCTCTCTTTCTCTAAAATGGTGCAGGAAATATGCAATCTGTCTCCTGATCTAGATAGACAGTAACTCCTCAGCTGTGGTCAGCACAGTCCAGCTAGTCATGACCTGACTCCAGGTACTTCCCCAGGTGCTCACTCTGCAGAGGAGGCATGAGATTATGTTTCAAGGACGGCCCTGACCATACCAAGAGAAGGAGCAGACAGCCCTGTCCACAACAGCTGCGATCTATCTGCAGGGCAGTGGGGCAGGCTATTAGCCCCAGAGGGGATGTAAAGAGGTGCTGCCTCTCCCATCTGCTTCCATGACTCAGTCCTCTGCAGCACATCTTGCCATCCCTGTGGTAGGTCAGTTGGGGAAAGAAATGCTTCCTTTCCACAGGGAGGTGTCCTGCTCCCAAGCAGATGGCCTTGGTCACCTTTCCCCATCCCACCAAATCCGCCACGCTACGTAGGTGTCTTGAAATTAGCCCAAACCTTTGAATAGGTTGGTCCACTCTGGGCCTATGCCTGCTGCATTTTTAATGAATGACTGAGCATGGCATGCTCTGTCTTGCTTCTCTGTGCCTCGCACAGAGCCTGCAGACAGCCTGCTTAGGCTTTTTCTTATGATGTTTGTTCCTGAGGATGCTCTCCACCAGCCTCTGTTGCAGATGAGTATTAAGCTACATTTCACAAAGTACAAATTACAAAAAAATCCATCTAGACATATGCCTAGAGATTGTTTCTTTTACATACATGTAAGTACCCTTAACACATACATTTCTTATGCAGACACGTAGATGTGCATGCCAATAAAACAGAGTTCCCTAAAAACAATCCTAACTCTCTGGGTGAGGCATATCACCAACTCCATCACTGGACTGATGATGAGCATTTCAAGCCTTGCCTTTGCTAAGCTATGTCATGAAAAGTCTGTTTTCAGGAGAACGTACCCATTGCTGCAGTACCAGGAGTTTTACAAATCCAAATAGGAGCCAGATGCACAAAAGAGCTCTAAGAGACTGAATGCTGGGTTTTTCTTAGCCCTTCCTCTGCATTTTGCCTCCTAATTCAGAAGTTCATGTCTAGCAAAAGCTGCAAAACCTGTTCTTGCAGTCTTTTCTAGAGAACCACATCAAAGGAAAACAGCAAGATGATGACCAGATATACTGGTGCAACCCTAATCTTCCCAACTCTAGGCTTCCCCTCCCTCCCACTAACTCTGACCACAGCTCTCTGCTGTGGGGCCAATATTGCTTAGACCTATTTTGGAAATCTATTACTACTGGTTCTTACACAAACAGCAGGGACTAAACTCAGATCACAGGCATGATGGAGCTTTCTTGAATTCATAGCAGGAGACAGACATGATGCAGAGCCCAGGTCTAAAGCAAAGCAAGTTCTTCTTTCAATTGCACTCCATCCCGGGAGTGCACTTCAAATTCCAGCAAGGCTCCCACACCTGTCTGTGCTGGCCTCTGTTTTGTTTTTCTCCTGGAGAAAGTACAGTATTCATGCTCAATCCCTGTTCTGACATGATTCTCTGCAGTGATTTTCTGCAAGCAGCTCTCTTCTGACACTGGAGGTCCAAGGCTGGGCTCATTCCAGGCTTTAGGGCCTAAAATCACAGCAGAAGTGTCATCACACCATGTTATAGCACCAGTGTCTGCCAACAGCCACCCTCTCTGACTAATCTTGGTGCCTGTATCCGAAAACCACAATAATGCTACTTGCTCAGAGCTCTTACTTCTTCAGAGAGCAAAATTATCCTGGACTTCCCCTCACCTGCAGCCACCTCCTTGTGGCACTGTGTCCCACTTGGACAGAAAACTTAGCCCAGAAACAGATTTTAGTTATGTTCTGGAGTATGATGGTGAGAGAGTCTGGGCCCACTTCATCCCTTACCCAGGTCCCAACCACTCCTCTGTCTTCACAGGACATTGTCTACCTCCTCACAATTTTAGGAAATCCAAACCAAGGAGGAAAGTTTTCTTGGCCACTTCCTAACGTAATCTGATAACTCCTGGAGCAGAGTAGAAGAGGTAGAAAGGACTGGCAGAAGCCATGCTGATGGAAATAATCATGTGCTTGGATTGTACTGGTGGAAGGCATGTAGTCTGCTTCTACATCCTGTGAAAGCAAACATGGGAAAGCATCACCATTCTCAGATTTAGACTCACTTAAATATTTATTAAACAAGTGATGAAGGTGCAAAGGAGAAGAGGACCCAATACATACCATGAAAAACACAAAGAAAGCCTGACAGTTGATTAATTTTGTGGATGTGAACCAAATACAGATCTATTTCTTTCTCTATTGACCCATCTCTAAAGGGAGACTAAAAATATTGGGTCAAGGCTGATTATTTTATTTAACGGAAAAAGTAACGTGGCACGGGAAGGCTATGTTTATATTCATATTTGAACTGGAATTTGTACTGATAGTAGAATGCATTATTACATGTTAATTATCAGGAAGCTGGATGGCATGCATCGGAAAAAATTTGGAGGTTTAGAAAGTAGTGTTTCTACAAGATCTAACACAAAAATCTAAATTACATACAATAGCAATTTACTGACAAAGGTGAGTGGCTCCATTTGGGTTGAAATGCATTCAGCCTTTTCTCAGAGATACACCAAAAAAGAAATTGCTATCACATTTCAGCTTCTGTTCCACTCCTTATCATAGGGTGATGTCCTTTTTATTATTTGGCCTTGAGACATCATCATTATTTTTAAAATTATTGAGTGACACTTGTGAAAATGAGAGAGCATGAAGAGTTCTAAAGGACAGGCCTAATGAAGTGCTGAGCACTTTTTCCTGAAGCCAGTTCTGCTGAAGCAGCTCACTTCTGACTCACAAAATGTATCATTCCCAGTGGTAAATCACCCTCAGCTCCAGGTTTCCCTGTCATGATTTAACACTCTCCCTACTTGTGGTTGAGTTTCAGGCCACTAATGCATAAACAGCTTCTTCAGCCCTGAACTTCCCCGGAATGCAGTCTGATGTTTACTTAGATATACAAAGAGATATATGTGTGTTTATATACGTGTATATGTGTATCTATAAATATGTATATATCCAGCATATACCTTTCCAAAGGTCTCATATCAGTTAATTAACTGTATGGCACAATTAATTCATTCATTGTTCGGAAATTCCAGGAGCATTAGTTGTCCAACTCCAGCAGGAACTTAGCCAGACAAATTTCAGGAACTTGTCTCCATTGCTTTGTCATTCTGGAAAGCAGGTTTTTTTAGCAAAAATCTTTTACTGAACAGATGGTTCATGTGAAATGCTTGAAATTCCACCAAATCAGAGCTGATAAAACCAGATAGTTTCACTGGAACTGGTGGGTGCTAGGTAACTCACAGGGGAAAGAAATCGTGTGTGAGGCTGACACTGACAATGATTATGGCTTGGGATTTTTGCTGTGTGCCTTGTTTGTATGCCTCACTCTTCAATTAAGCTGAAGCATTTGCCCTGTGCTGGGCACAACGCAGAGCACGTGAGTTGTGCTACCTCATTGCACAGGCCTCAGTAACCAACAGGGGCTTCCTTTTCTGTTCTGTCACCAAACAGCACAAGGTGACACTCGCAGCAAGCAGTGTGGTGAAATGGGGTGCCTTACCACCTCCTGTGACTGAAAAAAAGGAGAGAACATGACATATTCCTCTGGCTCTCTGGCTGTGCAGGATTTAGGGGAGACGAAGTAAGAAATTTTCTTCAAGGATCTTCTTTTTGTGACCAAGTGAAAAAGCAAGTCTGTGTCAAGACTGACATTTTAATGACTTTCTTTTAATTAGCATTTTTCTAGAAAATTTTAAGAGTCTAGTTGCTACACTTTCAGTCTGAAATTAACTTTTATTACTTCTGAAATCCAAATGGAAGGAAAATGTTTACTTACTTTCTTAAAGCAACATTTTCAAATTAATATCTAAAAATCATTAATTTACAAAGAGGAAATAAGAGGCTGAGAGAAAAAGAAAATTTGAACTTCAAGTATTAAAGTGGTAGGAAGCTGTGGAATTTTCCTTTTGTTTTGAATTATAAATATGAAATTATTTTAAAAATCATGTTCTAGTAACAGTCCTGTTTGATATTCACTCATCCATGCTGGATTGGTATCAACAACAAGAACAGATACCTTATAGATGGAGAATCAATATTATCAGCTTTTAATTTGGTAGAGTTCAAGGAGTAGTTCTGCTTTTAGGGAGTATTTATCTTCTAGAAATATCCCACAAAGACACCAAGCATAGAATTGTCCTAGAATGGGTAATCAGTGCCAGATAATTTTGCCTCAATTACACATGTTCACTTCTAACCTTTGATCTGGTAAATGTCAATGTCAATAGGGGTACACTAAATGTCAATAGGGGTACACTAAATGCCTGTAAGTATGAACACTTGTAGGCACCTAGATACAGACTCTCAAACATACAAACTCATTTCTCTGAAAAAGAAAATTCAGAGCAACAACCAAAAATTGTTGGTTGATGGCTCTTTCTCTCTCTTTCTTTAATGCTACAATTATAACAAATTACATGTGTGCATTTCCAGCCCCTTAGTACCTCCCTCGTTCCCCATGAACTTCCTTTCAAAATTCCTCCACAAAATCCTGTTCACTCCCAGACTGTAAATGGAGTCTGGAGGGACAGAGAAATTGTCCTCATGGAAGAGGAGGCTGAGCCTGTCACCCAGATATCACCAAATAACTTCTGGATAATCTAAAGATGAGTTCTCTTGAGAAAAGGATACCTACTTAGTTAAATCCCTCCTGAAGCGCTTCAGTCTGGAAATGTGCCCAGTTCAATCTGCCCAGTTGTTCAAGGAATTAATGAGGAAATGGGCAAAGACAGGTTCTGCAGTTGTGCCACGATGCAGGAACATAACATTTCCGTCTGCTCTGAAAAATAATATAAATGGGATAGACAGGCCATTTTCCTAGCCTGGATTTTACTCAACAAAATATTTTCAAATGAAAAACAAGCACATCCACTGGGTAGCAGTAGGTATTATGGAGGTTTCTGCTGCCGGTCTCTTTCCAAAACCACATGAAATGTCCTTTACCACGGTAGATGGTGATATGTGGACAACCCTTCAGGTACTCTGAATTGCACAAAATATGTTGGAATTCCCTTTTTCCTGGCTCAGCAGGAAGGAAGGCACTAGATGGATAAAAGGCTTCAGAAAAGTTTGAAGATACCTCCAGAACAGCAGGACTACTTTTTTGCCAATGTACCAGGTACAAGGATTAGGAATAACTAGGTCAGGAGATTTCACTGTTGCCAGAGAGCCTGGCCAAAGGAGCTGGGAAATGCACCAATTTAATGATGAATCTAGAGTCTGACAGAGGGTAAGTACAGAAAACATTAATATTGTTCAAGGCCTCTTTACAGGAGAATTGAGCTAGTAAAAGCAGCTGCCAAGGTCCTCCTGACTGAGCAGATGAGTCTGCTGCTGGGCACATATGTTGAGTGAAGGCTTACAGAAGGATCTGTAAAAAAATTTTCCTTAACTATTCATTGACTATGCTTACAGAGCAGCTTTTCAATGGTTCTGCTGGAGGACACCTTATTTCTGGATTATCACATACAGTTAGGTCCACTTTCCTTGTAATCCTTTTTTATGGAGTGACCCTCAATGAATTCCAGATGAATACATCATTTTGGTTTGGTTTTTGTTTTGTTTTGTTTTGTTTTGACCAAGTGGTCTCTACTGGGGCTTGAAAGCCAAGCTGATAGATTTTTCTTGTATTATCAGCCTTTGGAATGTATCACTCCCATTGTTTCAGCACTCATCTTTCATATTCAGCAGTGAAATGTGTAAGTTGCACATTTTTTTAGAACAGTTTTAACCCTCTTACATCATGCAAAACCTCAGATTAAAGGGAAAGTGTTCCACTCTCTACTGCTCTAATTAGTTATAACTTTTAGTATTTTTTACTACTGTGTTAGGATCCTTAGAGACATATATAAGGACACACCCTTATATAGCCATTTCCAGTTCAAGAATAGGAAACAGGAACTTAGAGCAGGTACAAGTGGAATAATCAAGACCTTGACACTTTGGACATCGCTGTCCTGACTGCAGGAAGTTCCATCCATATACAAACCAAAAAGGCTTTCAGAAAACTAAAACTCTGAACTCTTCTGTGCCAATATGTTTTACAGGGGAAGCCTTAATATTACAGTTATTACACACCTGATTTGCAAATTTCAGTTTGATACCTAATGTTTAGTGACTGAAGCCGGGATCTGTGAGTTGGATGGTTTAAGTGTCTGCAGTTTTTGTTGACCTCACTTGAGTATGTAGGTGCCTCTCACTTCTTAATGGCTTCTTCCAGTGGGTTTCTGTAAGGAAAAGGAATTTTTATTATTTTAACACATTTATTATATTTATTGTTTTATTATTTTAATTTAATTCAGAGTTTATTGGTACGGCCTTGGGATGTTTGGTCATCCATTTTACAGGCTTTCCAATTCACAGGGATTTTCTCCTCTGAACACATGCATCTGTCAATGCTCACACTACCAGAAATAACTGGGTTTCTCAGAACAGGACCTGCCTCTGCTAGTTCCAACTGAAGAGCTGGTTTTTAGAAATGTAATTAATACTAATGGAAAATAAATAGATCCATATGTTTCCTGTGGCCTGTGATGGCCACTTCTCAGAATGCTTGTTCATACTTAAGTGCAGCAAAAAATGTGTGGTTTTCAAATGAGCAATCACTTCAGGTTGGAAGGAAAGGACAGGATGTCTGAGATGTCCTGAGCAGAAGGCTGAGCACCAACAAGGTCACAGCCCATCCTTGGTAAAGCTTATAATACAAAGGATGTCTCAGCAAAGTCCCATATATACCAGACCCTCTCCAACCATCTGCATCTCTATTCAGATGTTTGCATGAAGCTGGCTCTGCCCCTGCCACCCATCTGAGCTCAGCTGGAACAGGGCCACCAGCAGGGTCTGGTTTTGATTAACCTTCTCATTCATGCAGCGTCAACTGGTTTAATTTTTTTATTATTGCTGTGAGAGAGAAAATTAAAAAAGGAGTTGCCTGGCATGGTGCATCCTGCAGCTGTTTCATCTGAATTTCAGAAAGCAAGAGCGGAAGTATGGTGAGACTTGGCTAAAATAGAAAATATTAAGGGGGTATTGGGTACATAAAACAGCTGCTACTGGGCAAGGGTCTGAATCCTGGGCCAGAAATCTGGATTGCAATACCCTTTTGGAAGCTTGGAAATCACATCTGTATTGATTGATGTTTGTCCTTTTTCCTTTGGCCAAACCCTGTTTCCATCTGCTTGGATGTTTTGACAGAGCCTGATATTCAGCTTTTCTTTCTTCCCCCCCATTTCCAGACTATTTTCTCCTTGACACAAGCAAAACCCATCAACAACCCAACAACCTCTTGCCTTTGATCCTCATATACTGATGTCTTGCACATTGGAGAAAAACCTCTCTGTTCAGAGCAGTATTTCCTCCTGCACTGAGAAGGATACACTCTCATTTACAGCACCTTAAGCTTGATGTTGCTGCACACTAAGGAGTTGAATGTCTAAAACCACTGTAAAATGAGAGTAATTTTGTGTCTCCTGGTTTATGCTCATATCTATCTAGCTTGCAGCAGCCAGTTTTGCCCACTACATGAAGCAATTTTAGAAGAAAGGCTAATGCAGTCCCTCAGAAGAGTCTTTGTAATGTTGATTGAGCAGGCCTCAGAGCCCAGGTTTGGTGGGTGATGTAATATTTCACCTCCAAGTTCAACCTGGAAAATTGCTTTCAAGGCTATTACTCTGGCATTTTTTATGTGGTTGAAATTCCAAAATTTCCAAAAAATAGATATATATGCTAGAAATTAAAAAAAAAAATAAAGAAAGACTATTTTAAAAGAGACAGAAAGAGAGAGAAAAAAATGGACAAAAAAAAGCAACCTTATGATTCTTGTACTGAGTCTTGTTTCCTAAGAAATAGCAAGAAACAAAAAAAGGGCCAATTTCCCAGGTGAATGCAGTACATTGACTTTATTAGTTTCCCAGAGGTTTAAACTGAGCTTGACATTTCACTGAAAATTACACTCATACAATGGGTTGGGTAGTATATTTTTGAGCCAAAGCTTCTCAAACAAGGGCGTCTAACTCTGTGAAGCCAAATCCCTGTTTGGGCACCTAAAATTTCTGAACACCCACAGCTTTTTCTGATTTTGATTAGATTTGTTTGTGCTCAGCACTTCTGAAAAATCCCTCCAATTTTATTTAGGTGCCTGTTGGCAGGGATGTCTACACTTCAAAGAAAGGGAAAAATAGAGAGAGGAAGAAAGTGGAAAATAAGCACTGTTCTTAACTTTGTTTGACTTATAGCCGAGGTTCAAATTTAAGTTTAGGATTCTTTATTGGACTAACCCAGAGCACTGTGAATTGTTTTGGCTCCACTAGTTGTATAAATGGTGTTGGCTAACTGAGGCTGACTATGCCAAATCAAGAACATTTCTAATTTTTTTTTTTTTTAATAGATTTACTCTGTTGAATTCTGCATGTTACCTTCAGGGCCACAGCTGAAATATTTTGCACCGTGGTGGACCTTACTCATTGCACTCCAGCAGAAATATAGCCAGGAAGCTGGAACTTTGTCCTCTCAAATCTTATCTCCTGTGGGTACCCAAGCAAACTCTGCATACAGGACAGCAGGTAGCAAGCAGAACCAGAAGCTTCTTACAGAAGGGTTCATGCTGTCTTCCAGTACCTCCACAAACTGCAACAGGCAACTAAATTCATCTAGTGGAAGTCTAAGAATTGTGTCCAAAACCAGCCCTACAGAAGAGGGGCTACATCAAGATAAGAAAAACAACTGGAAATTACCATTTTTCCAATTACCTGGTTGTACAAGAAAACAACCAGGAAATTACTTGGTGCCCTGCAAGGAGTGTCCCAAGGTGCAGAGCTGCTGGGGCAGATCATCATGGGTCATGAACAGGAAAGAGAGCCTTTGTCTTTCCAATTTCTATGCCTCTGTTCCTTATATCTCCTGCCATTTTCACTCCATCGCATCCTTCAGGCAAATTTCCATTGCTTTTGCCCAAGGAAGTACTGAGTAACAGCTGAGTCAGGTTCTGATGACTTGAATGTGTGATCTTATACACAATGCATTGCACAAATATTCTTCACTGAGTAATGGGTTTGGGAGCAGTAGAAAGGAAAACTCCAGCTGCAGGTGTACCCCCTTTCCCCCAAAACCAAAGGCCTGGAGAACTTTTTAATCTCTCATAATATTTAGGTTAATTCTTTTCAAGGGGGAGGGAGAAATCTGAGCATCAGATTATGTAACTTTAAAAAATATGTTTCTCCTTAAAAGCTAATCAACACCTCCCACATCAGACAGTAAACGTGGTGCTGTTGAACAGGATTATTCCTGATCTCTGCTTTGTCTCAGCTGTGGATTAAAAACTGTAATTTTATCCTGCTTAATATTTTAACCATATGGGCTGCAATTTCATGGGCAATTATGTGACAAGGGAGGTGCTCAGCAAGCCAGTCATAGCCCAAAAGATCGGTATTTCCCTAAAAGCTGCACTGAAATCCTTGGCAATGGTAATAGGGATCTCTCTCATCACTTTTTTCTTCCACAAAATTATTTTTAATTTTTAAAAATAATTTATTAATTTACACCTTGATTAAGCCACTTTTTTTCCACTGAATCAGGGCATACTAGAATGGGATTTGTTCCTGCAGAGTGTAGTTGCACACAGTCAAATACGAGAAGCCATTCTCAGCATATTGAGGTAACAACTACATCCCACCCCACAGCCTTAGCCAAAGTTCTTTGTTTGAGTTGGCTAGTTCAGTTTGCTTTGTCCTACTTGGTATGTCTTGCATTCACACAGCAACAAAGATGAATACTAAGGGAAAACTAGGGTGAGTGTTTATTTGGGTGTCTACAAAGGGTGTTGTAAAGAGTGTATGGATAGGTTCTCTAAGCTCCTTACATGTACTGTAATATAATGTGAGAGAAGAGAACAAAATACTGCAGTTGGAAGAGATGTGCAACAATCATCTGGTTCAACTGTCTGACCAATTCAGGGCAGTGATCAATATTGAGTCACTGTAGTTTCCATCCCAACTGTACAGAATGCAACAAAGCAGAAGTCCACCCTGTGATGAACTTATTTCCAGGCTGACACTGAACCTTGTCTCTCTCTGCAACTCTGTGGAATGCTCTGAACAACTTTGGTGTATTTTGTAAAGCCTGTGTGCTTTTAGCATCATGGTGAAATGTTACTAAACCCTTCACTGAATTTTCTTTCTGACAAGGTAACTTGATTCCTTTTACCCAAACTTTCACTGAAGGTGTAATGTTATTCATTTCTTGTTATATCTCACAGTGAAATGTTGCTGTGCAGCGTTTGAAATTACTTGTAGCTCATCCCACTCATCATGCCATTTCACCTGTAATTTTATGCCTACTAGCTAGATAGAACTAGTTCTTAAAATATTTTGCAATGATTTACATGAAACCTGGAGTTATACAAGGGATAAAATCTGATGTCTTCAGTCAGACAAAATTCACATACAAAACAATAATAATTTGGCTTGAGGAAAAAAATCAGAATCTGACTCAATAGTAAATTATTTTAATACTACATTACTGCAGTTCATGAAGAATACAGATTGAATTCCCATTGTTTTAGAAAGACTCAGAAGATTTGTACAAGAAAATAAATTAAAAGTCTTCATCCTAAATGGTAAATCCATTGGGCTACAGATCACTCCTCATTTATATATATATATTTATACATATTTGTGAAATTGAAGATAAGAAGCTTTTGAAGTTTTTTCTGGCACGTGCAAACTCATAAAACAGTGTAGATAAAGTAGCATATATGCTGATTGAGTGTTTGAGTTCTTAGGGATTCTTTGTGATCAAGGCCAGGAAAACTGAGCTGTACTGAAAAAAAGGTACAATGGTAGAGTGAGTGACAAAAATCAATTTCACATATACCGAAGCAGACAGCTCACCAAGTCCTGGTCTTGGTTGTCCAAGCTGGCTCTTTTCTAAAGTCCAGATGGTTTAGAAATGTGATTGGGTCTCTCTATAGTTTTTAATGTTGCTAAATAAATGTAAAAAGAGTTGCATAAAGTATAATCCATGGTGTGATATATTGGAGCTCATAAGTTCCACTTAGTTACAGCAATCTATTTTGCTCCCCATAAAAACTAACAGTCTATGGATCATCCTTATTTCCTCATTGTTTTTCTGGCTGCAATAAAGCTCTGCTTCTCTGGGGCTCTAGTGAAATGGATTTGCTCCTGTGAAGGATGCACAACAGGATATTGCCCAAATTTCTGTGTAATATGTGTTTCCAGTGAGTGAGGTGTGGGGACATTCATGCTGTGATCACTAATCTCACCACCACAATTTTGGAGATGGGTGACCTCTTCTCTGATACATGCAGGCAGTCCTATGGTTACTGCCCAGAGCTGGTTCCAAAGCCTTGTCTTCTCACTAGACATGTCTAAGTGCTAGGTGGGAAAAACTGATCAGTCAAGCCAGAAGCATCTGCACAAAAGAGACCTGTCATATATGGCAGGGCAGTTATTTTTCTGATGGCTGCAGAAAACTGAAGTCTAGGGAAGGGGAAAACATGTTTTCTCTAATGGATTAGAATTAGGACTTTCATTCCATGACTCAGGCTATTGAAGAACATTCCATGCAGTTTTAGGGACTTTTTTACTACACATATGCTTTTGCAAAGGAAGATTACTAAGAAAAGGAAGGTTAAATCAAACCAACCAACTCTATCCAGTGTTACCAGGAAGGGGAGATGATATCACAAGTCAGAAACCCTATTGTCATTTATATCAGAATACAGGCTTGTGGGCATATGTTGTAGAAAGGTGCTGAAATCTTTGTTGGAATAGCTAAGTACCCTGCGAGCTGCAAATTGTACCAGCATCCAATCTTCACATCTTCAAGTATTTGGCAACATGGGATCCGCAACAATTAACTGATAATTATAAGGAACTCACCACAAAAAGCTGTCTTGCAAAAGCAAGCAGAATATGCTGATTTTTCAGTTTGCATAGATTTGCCTACTGGGTGCCACATAGGTAGGTCTCACTCTGAACTGATGGCAATGCAGCTTAGATGTCTTTCTAGAACAGGCAGCAGTTTTAGGTAGAATCAGGGACTCACTGCATACTACATGCCAGTTTAAAAAACAAAGGAAAAAAATTAAGGTGGAGAGAGAACTGATAAATTGTTTTTCAACATATGGCAAGTAGTTATAAAAAGGTTGTTGGTGACTCTTTTCCTCAACAATTGAGTCAAGGATGAAGGGGAAAATTTTCAATTTACAGCAAAGAAAATTTGGGTTAGAAATAAGGAACATAGCTATAATGGGATCAAGAAATTTAGAAGTATATATATCCTCTTTTTTCTGTAGCTTTCTGAGGCTTGAGAGCTGTTTATGCAGTATATTCTGCACATACATCTGCCTCACTGAAAGGTGGTAAAATTGCATTTTCCTCGAGACCCCTTTCCTTGTTACCCCTTTGCTGTTGCAAAGCTGCAATCTGGTTTTTTCAGAAAATAATTAATTATATCCAGCTATTTGGATATCTAAACGGGGGTCTTGATTTGGCCCCAAAAATGCCAGACATAAAGGAGTAATTGTTAATATTAAGTCCAGAACAAAACCTCCCAGGAGTTTAGATTGATTCAGATATGGGACTTTGATTCCACAAGTATTTTGGCTGGTTAGGAAATTAGGTCATTAACTATCATTATCATTTTAAAAGTTGTTTATGGAAGCTCCCTAGGTGCTTTCCAGGGATTCAGCAGCTCCTGCACACTGCTGACATGCTGGGATGCAGTGTTCCCAAAGTCTGACGAGGTCTAACTCTGTGGATTTGACTATGTTTTGAGCAACAACTGTTTAAAAAATGCAAAATTGAGAATTTTTACAGCCTCTCCATCCCAGTAACAGTCTGGAAGAAGGACCCAAGACTTCACTCCCTATTCTCCACAAGCCCACAACATTCAAGATTTCTAGAGTGTTGACTAGGAAGGAAGAAAAGCAGTGCCAAGACTCACCTCAACAGTAGATGCATCTCAGCAAAATTAAAGGAAAGAACCTCAGCTTGGTATGAAAAATCCCAGATGTGAGAGCAAGCCTTGGTCTCAGGTAGAATTTGTCTTACCTTTCACACATTTCCCATAACTGCTCTTACCACATTAGGTAATTATCTGGTCCTTCTGTGTTTCAGCTAGTTGTGGGCAAGGTTGCCAAAACCTTGGAGGTTATCTTTGCTTAAGCATCCAAGTATTAAAAGGCTTAGTCAAAGCTTATCTCAGGTTCTGGAGGCTTCTGCACTGGCCTCGGCATCACCTTCCTGTGCAGGATCCAAAACCTTTTCTCTCCTCAGTCAAAGGCAGCCATGGACTTCGAGGAAATCCAGAAATGTCCTCTCCTTAACCAAATATTTTTGCAACACTGTTGACTGCAATAGCAGTACTATTACTAGAGAAGGGCTTTACCTCTGCATCTGAGGACTGGGTTGAGCTTCCCCTGATGGAGATCCTGATTTTTGATTTAAATGGATTACACAGTAGTGCCTCAACAACATTCACACTTATACCTGAACCCTGCAAGAGTTCAGAACCCTTTTAATTTCTGGCTCACTTCTGAATACTTGTGTTCCTGCCCCAGCCACCAAAGCACACAGTCTTTATTTTTTTACTGTCTCTATCTTCTTAATAAACTGATAAAAAAGTCAAAATGGAACTGTAAAAAACTTCCTGGCTTTAAATCATCTTTCATGTGAGAATGAGCCAGGCACTTATCTTCAACAACGAACAGTTTTGGAATTGTTTAAGAAGAAAAATGAAGCTGCCCGAGGATAATGGGAGGTGAGCCAAAGTGAGCTGAATTTAGGTGGGAAAAAGAAATAATCAGCAGGGTACCAATGAAGAGAGGCACGTTCATATTTGTTTCTGGGCCTTCAGTCCTGCACTCGTTCCTGCTTGAAATTTGATATTGTAAAGTCCAAAAAATACCTACAGAGCTGAAATTCCTCCTATCACTGCAAATATTTCCTGTTTTCTAACTATCACAGATTCCACTTTTCAGTATATATCTCTTGTGTAGAGGCATGAAGCCATAAAAATCCACAGAAACTAGGCCAGATTCCTTAAAACATTCAAGTAATATAAGTCTGAAGTTACTGGAGAAGCAGTTAAAATCTTTGTGAGGGTGGGTTTATTTGGTTGGCTTCCTTTTTTCTTCTTTTGTTTTTTTCCCCTCCCTGGACTTCTTCTATTTCCTTTTCAATGTTATCTTAAGCTTTCAGGTTCCCTTTCCTAACCATCTTCTTGGAAAATGGGCTGTCATTTCTAAGCCATCTCCCCAATGATCAGTGGTTTAGAAATGTTTGTTTTTCAAATACCTTAATTGTATGGTCTACCCAGCAGTGATCAGCACAAAAAAAATTATATTTCAGAGCTAAACACAACCAGACGGAGAGAGAACAGCCAGCCATTCAAAAAAACCTAAAAACTCCTTCTGAGCTCCCCGTGTGGTTTGGTTGATCACTGGTTAATTTCATAATGATTTCTCTTTCAGATGGGTGAAAATAATCTAGGGTTATATTTATCTATCAGAGGAAAGAAGCAGGCTTTCAAAGACAACACAAGACATATCAATATCAGACAGGCTGTGAAGCTGGTAGAAATGCAGCTACTCCTTGCTTCAGGGAAACATAAAACCCTTTTCAGAGGCAAAGTTTTTCTTTGTGACACACTCACATTATCACTCACTTGTCCTATTTGAAGCCAGAGATTCCTTGCACCTTGTTTTTGCTCTCAGGTGGATTGAATTACTTGCTTTTTTAATTCTGAGGGAAATGGGACAGATTAAAATATCATTGAAGGTATTAATTATATTGAGGAGAAATATTCTGCGCCACTTACTGTATTCACATGGAGTTTATATTGAAATTTATACACCCTGGACCGTGCCAGATTCATCCTCAGGAATCCTTTTACTGGATGGGTGAGTTTGTTCTTTTCTATTGAAGCTCTTCTGAAGGACAGTTTATGCCCCACTTTACACAAGTAGAGTCTTACTTCATTGTCAGTTTACCCGTAAAGTTCTTTGACGATGCAATATGGTGATGGAAGACAGGTGATAGAAGTGCTCCTCTAGTGGTCCAAAATTGTCCATGTTCCCTGTGGTTGAGAGTGGGATACATCTAGAGGACAGGGCTGACAGTAGGAAATAACCTTAATGATCTGATACCAGTCCCTTCAGCTCTGGACAATCAAAGGTATTTGCTCACTGTTGCAGTCTGGAAGGAAGAGAAACTTCAGGGACCAGTATCTTAGTCAGGAGTTGAAAAAAACCTCAGTCTGTGGAAACAGATTCATCAAGAGGAAGTCAGGACGGGATGAAGGGCAAAAACACTGGGATTGGAGGTCCTTGCATATATTTGGAGAGGAGTGTCATCTGCATCCCCATTGGCCATCAAAACAGGATAATTCCATGCCCTGAACTTGAAGGAATCACCCAGCTCTTGAAAGCTCCCTGGGCTGAACCTCAAAGTGGGGTTGTTGTGAAAAGCCTTCAAAACTGTATTTTTTCCATAACTTGCTGGAACTAAAATGAGTTGGCGTAGTTGAATGAACAGGCCATAGAATTAAATTACAACTGCAGAGTAGTTTAAAGATAAATAATTGTTTTCATCTCACCTGTCTGTAAAAGGAAAGCCATATCCGATAAGCACTGGAGGAGGAATGTTGGCTTTACAGATTTGCTTAGCTTGCTTTGCTTAGGAGGTATTGAGATTCAGTAAGATATCTAGAAAAGTACAGGGTATTATTCTGAGCAATTTTACACTGGTTTGATACTCCTAGTGCTTCCCAGATGGTGTCAATGACACCTGGTGCAAGCAAGACCTAACTCAGACAGTTAATTTTGCATGTGTTGCCCGAGAGAAAATAGGCGCTTGCACTTCAAAAAAACCAAAAATAAATAAATCAACTGCTATGAAGTTGCCTCAAGCAGGAGCCCTATTTAAGGCTCATGTTTAAAGGAACAAGTGAGCTACTGTAGAAGGAAAATAGGCCCCCAGATACAAGGCCAACACCCCGCAGGGTTTCTTACCAGAAAGTGACCCTCAGGAGTCTCTGCAGCTGTGGGGCAGTTTCTGATACCCTCACTTCAAAGGCAGTTCTTGCCTAACAACAGCAGCCCATGTGACCAAGGGAGGAAAAGTCTGGTATCTCTTCATGGACACGTTTGACTGAGAAGGGGGATTGGGAAGATGTAAATAGGTGAGTAGAGGGATAGAGGAGAGGGGGCTCAACCCCCTCCCACACAAACTCCTTGAGCCTCATTGATTTAAGAGTAAAGAGCAGGCTGTGGAGCGAGTGGATTGGACCAGTCTAAAAAGGATGTAGCAGGGAGCTGGGTGAGGCTGATTTTACTGCTCACTGAAGGATTGGAGTAACACAAGCCAGATTAAGTACACTTGAAAGGAGGTAACATCCATAAAAAGTATATGACAGAAGAGAGGGAAAGAAGGAAAAGAATATGTTGGCAAATCAGAGATCAGTCATCTTGAGATTTAAGGAAATTACTGGCATGCTTCCTAGGTATGAAAGATCACTATATTTTGTTTGCCACTTCTTTTATTGGGCCATCAATGTTCTTGTCTTCATTTTTTGACAAATTTTCATTGGCTTTTTATGCCTCTGTATGATATTAAGTGCAGAGAAATATAATAACTTCCTCCCTGGCTGATGCAAATTACTGAATGAGAAAGTCAGTCTGCAGTCCAACAGCGAGATTGTATTCTTAATCAAGACTCTGCTGAGAGAAGTAGTTGAAATGGGCTGGTGCCCTGCTCCTATGTAGCAAGGCTCACACAGGTCTCAAAAGGTTTGACAAATACAACTAGAGAATAAAAAATCTTTTCTGTTCCATCACCAAACAAAATATTGCTGAAAAAAACCCATTTTTTTTTGTACTGGGATGTTGTTTTTGAGAAAAAAAAATCGCAAAATTAATTCTGATTCAAAGAAAATTATTGGGCCTCATTTTGAAGTAATTCAACACCTTTAAAATCTTCTGTGAAACTTTTGTCTTTAAAAATATCAATTTTAATATAAAATATAATTTCAAAGCAAGAAATAGGATATATTTATTTGATAATATCAAACCAAAACTTTTCTTTAATATAAATAATATTCCCACTTCCTTTCACTGAAGTTACTGCCTAAAGGAAAACCAAATTTATATATATTTTGCATTGTCCCTGCAAACTTTAAGCCTCAATGAAATGTTTTCTGCATCATAATTTACATCATTCTGTTGAAGAAAGCAAGAGCAGTGACACTGGATACAAAGCCCATCCCTGTATAAGAGTCACAACTCTACTTCTAATTAACGCTCCTCCCTGTACCGTTATAACATTTATTGAATTGTTTCTTTCACTAAAATGTTCATAACTTAGAGTGATTTTAAGATTCCTTTCCAGCCTACCTTGCTACCCAAATTCAGGATCAATTCCAACTGGTTTATCCCTACAGATGTTTCTCTAATTTGTTCTTAAAGACCTCCAGTAATCCTCCCAGGAGAACAATGCCCCAGGCAGTGCACTGGAGTGATTCACTGCCTTCTGCTTAGAAAGCTTTTTACCCTCATTCTTGACTGGGATCTTCTCCTGTCATTTAAGCCATGACTTTGGCTTTCCATAAGCATGAAGAAATGAGCATCCGTTTCCTTTCTGCAGCATCCTTTTACACACCTACGGTCTAGAATGAACAACATCTCCTTTTCTAGACCTCTGACCTTATCACTCACCTTTCAATTGCCCCCAGTTGATTTGCCTCTTGTTTGGCATCAGAAGTCTAAAGTTGCCCTCAGGACTTTGGAAGAGCCTCCAACTAGGGCTTTATCAACGTTGAACTCCGGGAAAGGATTACTGCACATATTTTGCAGGAGACACTTGTGTTTATACATCCCCCACACTGTTTGTCTTTTTTGCAATATTAAGACACCATTGACTCATGTTCAGAACATGTTCTAGTGCAATCCAAGATCCTCACTACCCATAGAGCTCTATTCATCCTCTATCTGGGAAAATTATAGTTGCTGCTTAAGGAATGCATATTTATAACCATTCCTAGTGACAGCTTATTTTTTTCAGATTATTTCTCCAATTTGCTATAATCATACTAAATACATCTTCTCCTGCCTTCTAGCATCTCCAGTTACTCCCAGGTTGGTGTCATCTGCAAATTTAATACCAAAAGTCCATCATTCTGTCATTAATGAAAATATTGAATAGCACAGGAAACAAGAACAAATCCCTGTAGAACTTTTTTCCAATATCCTTCCATTTTGTCAGTGAACCATTGATAACTACTCTCTGAGTACAATTTTCCCACATGTTCAATCACTTGCCCACTATGACCCTTTCAGAGCCACCACTTTTCAGAAAACAGTGCTCTTTATTGAGGGTCTCTCCAAAATTATTTGTTTGTTCCCATGTATGTACTTCATTTAAATAGCTAGATTTATCAAACATCTTCACCTTTTTAATCAATATCTGTCTTCACTTTCGAGAGAGAAAAATTTTGGTTGCAGTGACTTTTCCATTGCTTCTTTGCATGGCAGGAATGTTTGTGTGTGGGAGGATTGTTCTGAGCTTTTAAAATATAAAAATAAAAAATACAAGGGAATATTTCTTCTAGTTCTTGCAGTGTCATTTGATCAAGCTATTGTATAACACTGGGAAAAGATTCGATTTCCTCATCTCTCATCTAACTTCTTGAGAAAACCCTCATTTATAAAAAAAAGTGCCCTAACTCACAAGTCGGTTTTTTTTATACAGCAGTTTAATCAACTCCAATTTAGTGCAGAATTTATGGGAATGAGACAAAGCAACTTGCTTTTAAAATGAGGATATTGGGAAAGACAAAATCCTTTACAGTCTGTTATCTTTTTACCATGGCATTTGCTAACAAAATTAGTGATCTCATCAGAGAATGAAATTGTCTTGGTTCTACATGGCTCATTGCTATTAAACCATATTGACTGACAGTAATTAAAAATGTTCTCTAATTTTTAATTATTTGACTCCTGTTTTTGTGGTTTGGGCTGTTTTTCTTTTGGTTGTTATTTTTGCCTAAGACGGGTGTCAAGCTAACTGGCTTACTAGTAGCTGGGTCATCTTTCTTGGCCTTTTGCATATTGGCACAAAATAAGCTTCTCTGATCTACTGGAATTTACTGGGTAGGCCAAAAGATTTATTCAAAACTAAAATAAGTTAGAGAGATCTTCAGACAACCTTTTTAGGACTCTTGGGTGCAAGTTATCCAGGCCTACAGATTTGAAAATGTTTATCCCTTGCTGAAGTTGTTTAAAACCATACTTAGTCACTAATGGACTAGGATCTGAGTTCACTATTCTCGTGTTGTAAGAGTGCAGCATCCCACTTCTTTCTAAATGTAGAAACATTTAGTAAAAAATGTTTGATTTTTCTGCATGGTTGATTGCAAGAATTTTTCTTCTCTATTCCAGCCATGGACGTCTATCATTGTGATGAATCAGATGTGATACTGTGAAATCTCTGCAGTTCTCAATGCACAGGAAAAGAAGAAAAACAATGTTTGCTGTTTTGTTCAGTAAGCATAATTTCTGTCTACGGGATCTCATTTTCTTATCTCCATTGCCACTTGTTATTTCTTAAATGGAGAGAGCTGTTGGATCCACACTGTATAAACATGCTGTCTGCCTAAAAGGGACTTTTTCTAAGCAGCCAAGATGTAACAACAGAGAGCAATATGGTGCTACCGCTCCCGGCAAGTGCCTTTTATAAATAGATACACATGATCAGTCATATCCACGATCCAGATAATTTCTGGATATTGCGGTTACTGAAGGGACCAAATTTCTTCTCTCTTCTGCCAACTTGACCTCATAAAGACACGCAACTCTCTTCCATCTTTCAACAACTGAACTGCTGGGACAAATGTTTTTGTGGACAGATGTCTCTTGCCATGTTGCAAGATACAGATCAAAGCATATCTTCTCACAGAGACTCTTCTATGTTTGTTTATGTTTTCTTCTCTGACCATTATAATCCAAACCAAAAACCGTATGAAAAAAATGGACAATATGCTGAGGAAAACCAAAAAGTAGAGACATTTAGCTGGCCTCCATGTGTTGAGGGCCTTGGAAAAATCTGATGGTGTAACAATTCGGTGATGGAGACTAAATAAAATCATGTAACCAGATTAAAAGTGATCTGCTGATAAATTTTCACAGTCAGACTAAGTCATGTAAAATCAGTAGCATCTGTCCATGGCCATAGGAAAATTGAAAAAGTGTGTGTAACCCTTTGGTCAGCCCATACAGGGGAAAGTGTATGTTCAGAACAGCATTCACTGATTTTACACATTCCTTAGTCTTGGGAGATGCTTTACTCCCAGTTACTGTCGCCCAGAATACAAACCATTCTTCAATCTTTACAAAATTACACTAAATCATAAGACTTTCCAGGGGCCTGATGTTACTGAAAATAGATCAGAATAAAATATCTTGTATTCCTTCTGTGTCTTGCATATCCCTATTATTCTAGTATGCTCAAGGTATTCCTCTGTCTCAGGAGCAACTCCAGGTGCTTTTTTAGGGCAAACTGCCAGGTGTTTTGTGCTACCTGGGCCCTATAGACAGGGCTGGAGGTTTAGTCCAAGAACTGTTATTCTCCATGGGGAAAGGAGGAGATCTCTCTGGGTTTGGACTTCACATTAAAGCTGCTGAGGGCTCACCTGGCATTGTTCAGCCAGACACAGTGTTTTTGCAGGTGCAGAGTGCTGAGCCCTGAAGGGTGGAAGGGTAAAGGGTAATGGCTTTAAGCAGGGAAGTTGCTGCTTCATAGGGGTGAAAGGGTTAAACTAAGCAAATTCCCACGGGGAGGAGGGAAAGAAAAAGGAAGCTGCATTCAGTGAAAGTTTCTCTTGGTGTTTTATGCATGAATAATGGTTTCCCCAGGGGTTAGCTCCTAGGTTCAGAGAGGGATGTTATCTTGTCTAGACGTACGATCTGAACATCCCCAAAGAGCTGGCGCCTGAGTCTCACAGGAGTCACGCCGCTGACTCCCATGGGATGCATCCAAAAGATTTCTATTTCAGAAGCACCTGCAGGTAGATGAGAGGAGAAGGGGGAGATGGGAAAAAGAATTTAGTCTATTTTCTGTTGGTGTCATTGCTTTTTAATGTAAGTAATATCTGAACTCCTGGCTCCCTGCATGCAGGAACTGTGAAGCTGTAGTGGCCTTACAGGTGACTTATAAAAGGAGACATTAAAGCAAACCAGATGCCTTCTAGGTACCCTGGTGCCAGCTACATATGTGATGAGTTCATATTTTAGGTGAGCTTGTGACATTGGAAAGAGTCCCTGGTGCAGTGGGGGTCACAGGGTCCAAGGACTTCAACACTGGCCTTGACTTCGTGTTACCACTAGCATCCTGTATTTGTCCAGAGGACAATTGCTCTGGTTTTGATGGATATTCAGTCCTCCTTTGTCACACCACCATCAAATCTTTTTTACAGACACTTGCAAAAGTATGATTTGATACTTGATGGAGAATTCTGATGAAATTAGCTAGGACCATGAATGGCATCTCTGTATGTATATCTTTATAGACCATGTTTCACCTCAGAAATTGCACATAGGTAAAATACTTTAAAACTATGAGAAAAAATCTGCAGAAGACAAAAGGCTAAAACAAGTTAAGGAGTCTTCAATCATCACATCAGAAGCTACCTTAGCATAAAGGAGCACCAGATATAAGTCATTAGTGATTTGCTGAATAGAAAGAAATCTCAGTGTTTAGGCTTAGTGTATCCTGTGACTTCACAGAGCTCAGAGCTTGATGCTCTGTGGTCTTCACATTGCTCATGCAGGCAATTGCTCTCTCATTCTTTCCCTTGCTCTGCCTCAGTTTCCTAAAATGGGCATGATAACACTTCCTTGCCTTTTTCTTGCTTTGTGGTGAGATACACAGACTATCAAAAAAGACCTAAGTCTTTTCTCTAAAAGAAAAAGAATTCAGACAAATTTTCTGTATTCAGCCAATGGAACTACATCAGAAAAGTCAAAAAGTACCTTTTGATACTGGTGTCAGAATAAAGTTCCAGTATATGTGACAGAATGATGGAACATGGATATAAAAAAGCAAGAAACTCAAGTGAAAGGCATGGTACAACAGAGTTAGAATGCAGTGAGTAAATCTTGGGAGTATGGAACCAAGGACGATACTAAAGAGATAATGGCTGAGCAAGAATCTGAAGAATAATGCTCTAAGATATGATGGGAAAACGACATAGTGCTTAGAGGGTTCAGGAGGTGTCATTCCCTCTGAAATTAATACAACTTGGCTACTAAATATATCTCAAAAAATCTGGTCCATCATGTGTATGATTTTTGCATTCCCTTGCTAAAACAGATAGTTTATGAACCAGGTACTCTTGCTGCGACAACTGCTTTTAGCAAAAAAAACCCCA
This sequence comes from Cettia cetti, assembly GCA_013401135.1. Lineage (NCBI taxonomy): Eukaryota > Metazoa > Chordata > Aves > Passeriformes > Sylviidae > Cettia > Cettia cetti. The sequence goes on along the minus strand of VZUI01038603.1, from coordinate 15,163 downwards.
AAAAACAGCCAAAGGGTCTGTGATTGTAATTCATCATCCCCCCCCAAAAACCATCTGTATGCCATGGCGTGGACTTTGTTACACGTAACTTCCTACCCGTGTTGCTGTGAAATGAATTAGTGAGCTCAGCACAGTTCTCACTGTGAGCAGGTGTCCACATCAGAAGAGGTACCATTATGATAAAATGATTTTAAAGGCAGCTAGAAAATGACCTGACAGAGGAATTTTCTCTCTCTTTTTTGTTTTTAATTTTTTAAAAATATTTTTGCTTCCTTTTTGATAGTGAAAACAGGCTTAAATTTTTCACCTCTAAACTCACAACAAGTTCAAGTCTGACCTTCTATTGTTTTTCTCTCATTTTAGGTAACTCCCAGTTGTTCACCCTCCATGAAAAATACAGATACTATAGTTTTTTACCAGTGTTTTCTCCATTTCGTTAAAACCAATTCCTGTCAAGTCTTCTTTCAGTCTTCTTCTTGGTGATCAAAGCAGCTCTTTGGGGAGAAGGGAATTCACAAAGCTGATCTGCTGGAAGCATTCTGTATAGACTCCTGAACCAACGTAAGGGTTATATTTTGCTTTACAGTAGATCTTTTTTCTCGTATCTATAATGTATACCATCTTCTATACCATCATAACCCTGCATATATATTTGTGACTCTGTATCATTTATCCCCAACTCTGTTGACTTTTCTTTTTTCCTTTTTTTCCTTTTTTTTCCTTTTTTTCCTTTTATTCTTTTTTCTTTTTTTTCTTTTCTTTTCTTCTTTTTTTTCCTCTTATCTTTTTCTTCCTACAATTGTAGGCTCCCTTGAAAGACATTGTTTTTTAACACAGGTACAGCTATTTTCCCCAATCCTACACCTTTCACCTTCCTAAGGCATATTCATGAAGATCAGATCATTATGTGTTTGAAAGATATGGACACAACAGCAACTAGTGGGTCTGCAGCTTGTGTATTACAGATCATTCTTGCTCTATCTGCCATTCACCTGGCTAGCATGACTAGGTGAGAAGCACAGCTACACAGCTTTGTTTTTCCTTCTTCCACTTCTGCTAGGTTTCTAATCACTTGTTTGTGTTTTTCGAGTATATTTTTATTTTCCAATAACGTGGCTGGGGAGAAATATCTGAAAGCAGAGAAGAATATGCAAACAATCCATTACTTCCAGAGCAGTAGAAACATGTAGAAGTGATTTTGGTGAGAAAAAGCCCAGCAAAACCCAAACCAAATATTGCCATTTATTTGTTTTGCAGGAAATATCTCTCTTTAGCTCCTTTCTTTTTCTCCTCCCTTCTTTGCTTGATCAAGAAAAACATTGCATTGCAAGAATATTCCAATCCTACCATGAGTTTTGGAAATTTTACAGCCCAAATGCAGATAGCATTCAAGTAAGGGGAAAATTCACTGTGATGAGGCTATTTTGCAGGAATGGGTTTCCTTAATCTGTTTATGGTTTACAAATGCAATCCCTGGAGAAGCTGTTCATGAAACCCATGGCCCCTGTTTAACTTTCGAATCTGCAAAGATATTGAATTTCCTGTCTTTGCTCCAAGAAGGATGATTACTGAATGGTTATTTTACTTCTGCATTGCAGGATTAGTTTCTAAATTTGTCAATTAGTGCTTGCCAATTAGTGTTGTCATATAGTCCACAAAGCCTTAAAGCTTAGTTGCTTAGTCGGAAAATAAATGTCTTTGTATTTTGCAAAGATGTCTTCCCATATCTTTCATCCTTTCTAGGTTCTCTGGGTTCTAGTTTGCATTTTCACTCTGTAAAAGGTCAAAATTTGGGCTGGATCAATTTATTTACTGGAAAAAATAAAAGCATCCACAGCAAATGTGTCTTTCTAGTGAGAACAGAAATGCCCTGGAGGTCATGTTCAAAAGAGATTTATTAGAAGACAGTGTAAGTGTCCATGTCATTGTGCCAGCCCAGCCCTGCCCGTACATTATCACACATGTCAGCCCCCGTGTGATCCAAGCCCTGTCTCTGATCCAAGCCTATGGGACTCTGTGAACTCATCCCAGCATTAGAAGCACCCTGGGAAAAATTTCCCACTGGAGTTTATGAAATGAGGTTATCTCCCCAGTCAACCCCTGTCCCAGAGAGGGGTTTTTTTGGCTATATGCAACTCATGCTGGGAAGGAGAGGCTGGGCAGGTATCAAGTTAGACTAGTAGGATGCAGGATCAAAACAAAAAAAAAGGTGGTTCCTGTCACAACAGGTAACTCACCTGTGCCCTGCCTCAGGACAGCACATTCATCAAGTGATTGGACCAGTTCTTGTGGAAGAAATCAGTGGAAAGACATTACATGAAAAGTAATCCATGTGACTTGAAACAGCAAGAACAGAGAAAAGACTACTACAGTCTTCTAAATCTTCTTCCCTAAACACTGCAAGGGACTCTGCCACAAAGCACAGACACAGTCACAATATTAACCAGCCACAACGTTTTCTGCTGGTTTGTTCAAACAGAAAATTTGAGCTATAGCTGGAAAAGAATTCAAACCTGTGGAGCCTTTGGCAAAATTTTACTCCAAAGCTGTAATATCCCCAGTGGGGCAGGAAGTTTCAGTTTAGCAATCTGGTTCAGCCCCCTTATTAAAACAAGCGTGAACCTGGGAAATTCTAATCTTGAATGAAATCTAAAGGTGACCTTTATTTTTACTTTTTTTTTTTTTTTTTCTCCCTTCAGTGGGGGGGAAAATTTGGGTACCCTAGCTCTGAATCAGCCTGCAGCTTCTTTTGCCTTGGCAGATAGTTTTTCCTTTCCAAGACAGGCTGGGCATTTGCTTGCCAAGGGAGAGATGGATATGATGGGTCACTGCAATTATTGCAGAGACGTGTTGCTCAGTGTGCTGGGATGGGAGGGAATATCTCATTGAGAAGGAAATAAAGGCACCAGATCCGATATAAAAGCAGGGAGGGGCTTTCCCACTGGGGGAAAAAAAAAGGGAGGAAATTTTTAAAAATTAGAGGAGAAGAGGATATCATTAATATTTAAACAGTGTACTTGGCGGGTATTTCCCTGCACCCCCCTTCACAGCTAATCTGTGTGTGTGAATAAGTTGTTTTTTCTCCCTTGGGTCGAGTGTGTCTTTTGCTGAATTCTGCACTGAAGTTTGAATATGAGATGGGCCCAAGCCCACCACCCCTGAGCTTTGGATGCAGATGCTGCTCTTGTGGCTCCGGCCCCATCTCTCACCATAATCCTGGGCTAATGATTTCACCATCTACTGTCATCACGCCTGTGCCTGGAGCTCCCTCCCTCTCTCAGCGTGCCAGACACACATACTCCTCCTTGTCACAGCCCTCCGGCCATAAAGCCCGCAGAGGCAAAGGAGTGACACTGACATCACTGCCACCCACACCCGCACCCTGCGCTGGGGCTGGCAGGGACCGGGAGCGGCATTGCCCTGCGCCAACAAACGGAACCAGCATCTCTGGAGGCAGAAAGGTCTCACCAGCTCTCCGTGGTACAGGGTCGCCACTTGTCGACCTCCCTGCCTGCCTGCAGCTACAACGAGGGGTAGGATTAGGACACGGAGGGTGTGATCAGGGCTTCGATGTGCCCCAGGATCTCAGATTACTTTAGCGTCTCCTGGTGGATATTGCTAGCCAGTATAACTAAAAGTTAAATTCAGACAGGAAAAGGCACCAAGGAAAGGACTGAAGGTTATGCAACTGTCTATTGGAACATACAACATGCTTCCCACATATGGCTGAAGGTCAGATTTAAATGTGAAATCTGTGCTGTCCTTCTGTACCAGAATCATGGTTTTTATGGTATGTTCCTGTATAAGACCATTTAAGCAAGGTAAGAAAACATATGCCACACCGCAACTGCTCTTTGGAGATTAGAAAATAGACCCCATGTGAAAATTAGAACTTTTCTAATAATAGAGGCAGTCACATCGCAGAAAATTATCACAATTATATCAATTTGTTACAATAGGTCTGGGAGAAGTACAAGTCTTGAGGTGAAGGAAATTGAGGCAGATTAAAGGACTGACTCTACAGCTCCTCACAGCTTGTATAGGCACTTCAGGTAGAAGCTGAGCAGCAGGTGATAAGATTTGATTAAGGTTTTTCTCCTCACTCCAAAGCAGATAGAGGAGGATGCCCTCACTTCGATACCGACAAGGCATTACAGTGCTGTGGAAAACCATGGAGACAACAGCTCTCTGACCCCCCTGTGAAGAACATCTCTGCTTGTTGTTTGGGCCAGTGGTGGAAGGGATTAAGAAGACATAGATGAGTCCCACATACATGTCTTCCCAGAGATTGACTTCAGCTTGTGAGGGACAAGGGGCTTTCATCCTTCTAATGTTTGCCATTTAATGCTTTGCTAGTTCAATTCTGCCCTTTACTGTTGCCCCCAGGGGAAAGTCTATTTCCTGCTCAGTCTTGAGTCTGGTGTCTGTGGTGCCTTTTTGTCAAGAAGCTCCACAGACTGTTGAAAGATAATGAGAAGGGCTCTGCTGTTCATGTCACTGCCTGATCTTTTCTCTGAATTTTGTGCAACTTGATTATGTAGGTGACTCTGATCTTGTGAGGACTAAACTCCAACACAGTGCACCAAATAGTGTAGGAGGGATGTTTTTTGCCCACAAAGGATGAACTCAGTAACCTCCTGGGAAACTGGCCCTTACCAAGTTGTATTTACAGAAGTGGGCATGGAGTTGAAATGCAGCATCATGGTGTCTTTTGCAGTAAAGTAGTAACTACAGTAAGCTACACAACAGCCAAGCAAGAAATGCCCACGGAATTTTCTCCTCTTTGCTTGTGATAAACAGAGGGCTGCACGTAAAATGTCAGATGCTGCAGAGTTTATAGAACCCATCATCTCAACCATTTCCTCTTCAGTATGATAAGTCAGAAGAATCTCCAGAGTGACCCCTCTACCATGCTGTATTATCCTTCATGAGGAGACTTCTCCACTGGCTGGATTTTCTGAAAATCATTGTTCACTGCTAGGAGACCAGTTCAGCTCCTCTCTGGTCCAGAGTGAGTAAAATTTCTCATAACTGAAACACAAATGAAGTGGAATCACAGCCTGGTTCTGAGTACAAGTATTCACCATCTCAGCCAGCCCTAGGCTGTCAGGCCAAGGAAGATGAATTCTAGGTTTTAGCCTGAAACATGAAGACAGTTCCCATTGTTCTGTTCTGCAGATAAAATTGGCCAAGTCTGCAGGATTTGGGGTAAGATCCACTAGAGACCAGATGTGCTGTGCCTGACCAAAAAAAAGAAAAAAATGCTCAGAGGCCTGGACTGTTATTCTGTTCATGTTTTGACTCCAGGGGCACCCCCTCCACAAACATCCGCCAGGTACAAAGTGAGCTGCTTTCAGATGCTAGAACAACTCTAGGGATAGGCAGCACTGCCATGAATTTCTTGTTGACATTTGGAAGCCAGAGAACAGGAAAACCCTCCAGGAATCTCACCAGTCTCATGAGTTCTACAGGCTTAACTGAAGTCCTACATTAGCTTAGCTAAGTCTGGAACTGAGATCCTATTAAAATGCAGGGAAAGGAGGTGTTGAGAACCAGAGAACCGTTCTAAAAAAACTTCTGTAAATAGTATCAAGCTTATTAAATTAGGAAATACAGCTGAAAAGGGGACATACAGAAACTGCTTATTCTAATTTCAGCTTTGCAATTCTGCTCTGAGGAATGTATATACAAACATTTTATATTAATATATTTAGTTGTGTGATATTAATTTGCTTATTCATATAGCTGGATGGACAGTGATCCTGCAGCACCTTTGGTAGCAATTGAACAGGCTACCAGCATCAAATATCTTACTAAATCTGCTCTTCCAATAGAAGAGGTTTCAGAGAATGCCTTGCCTAATGCACACATGTTTGCATCTGTTTCTCATGCCTTTCCAAAATGGAATTCCATTCATTTCTGTCTTTGTTAAGGAAGTGGTAGAAAGACAGTAGAAGGAATAAAATAAAAATAAATGTGGAAAACCATCCAAAAATAGTGCTGAAGATTTTGATTTGTACTTGTGTATTTCAGAAAGGGAAATAAAAAAATTGCTGAAGTTTTGAAAAAGGTCAATAATAAAAAATAAAGCCCGCAGATCCTATCACCTGCTGATTTCTGCCTCCACCATGAAAAGGAAAAGGGAAAGGTAGAGGGATTGCAAACCAGCTCTCAAACATTTTTAAGAATAATAACAATAATCATAATATTGTCCAGCTCTTATACCGTGTGTTGTGTCAGCAGATCTTGCAACAGACTTGCAAAGGAGATTCCAAAATAATTGAATTTATCTTCCAGAGGAGGAAGCAGCTTGGCACCATATCACCAGCCTGGTGGGAGAGATAGGAATAAAATGGCAGCTTTTGAAGGCTGAATTAGCCAGGATGGCACAGTGTCATATTAGCCATCTCTAGCCCTGAATGATTATAAGAAAATTACTGAAAATGAGACAAGATTAGTGGGGAAAAAAGCTTTCTTGTAGCTATAAGTGGTTTAACAGTTTGTGGGGAAAGGCTGAAAGTTGATAAGAAACATAATGGCACAGGCATTGCTATCACAGAAAAGTAATGCAACTGCCCCTTCTTTCTTTTATCCCTTCTCCAAAAATACACTAGGGTAGCTCTTTTCATGATAGTGGTAACATTATCCTGTAAAACATCCTTTCCTCATATTTTAAAATCAAATGCTTGTGCAAACTAACACCAAATGGGGCAGACCCTTATAAAGAATTTCAATGTCTGCAGAAAGTATGTCTGTATGAGGAAGCAACCCAATAATGGGTAGCCAGAACAGTTTGTACTTGCTTTAATACCCACTCCTACAGAGGAATGCATTGCAGGCACACAGTCAGTGATCTAGATTTTCAGAAGAAAGTTTAGAAGAACTTTCATGATGCATGTTTAAAAGAGGCATAAAAAAGGGAAGAGGCTAAAGATGTATTGACAATTGCAAAGACCTGCTCAACTTTCAAAATCTGGAGATGTCCATTGCTGCTGGGAAAAAAAAATGGAAGACAGATTCTCCTGGCAATTTCAATCCTTTGCTTTTTTTGAGGAGACTGCCCACATTGCCAGAACACTGCTGCTACCATCTGGATGTGAAATTGGCCTTAGTTCAATTATAAAACATCTACCACATGCCTGGCAAATAAATGCCTGATTCAAATGAAAGCAGAGGTGAAAAATGACCTTAGTCATACCTGTAAAATGAAGTTGTAGATTGCTATATCAATCTATTATTAACCACTAATGTGTTTGGCAGACAACAATCCTGGCTGTGGTTAAAGTGGCTCTCTGATACCAGATAAACTGCTTCTCTGCTATTTTACTAATGAAACCTAGTGATCAGGGATTTCAATTTCACAAGTACAGTTTTGATAAATGCAAAGCAAGACACATGGGGATGAGATCTTTAGTATTGGATGAGTTTAAATCACACAGATGCCATAGCAGGACTGTTAAAAGGAGGATCATGCTATATCTGCCTTGTTTTCTATACTTTTTCCCCAGATATGCCCTGTGTCCGTTTCCTGGAGGTAAGGCACTGGGCTGGATTGTGATTTAATTTTATATGACTGTTGCTCTGTGTTGTGCTCAATGTATGCTGTTGGTTCCAGGTGGCACCTTGGCAAGAGCCCAAGACCTGTGCCAAAGTCATGTCAGTGCAAAAATATTAATCCACATGACCCACGTTATTTGCTGTCTCTCCAGGAAGAGAAGCCGATGGGGTTTTTTTAAGTTCATCAGCAAAGGGTACTTACAATTAGTTAACTTTATCTTTTTGTCAGAAAACACAATTGTTGATGGCATTTCAGAGACCTCTTGGCAGGAGTTAATCTTGGTATCCAAGTGGAAGATTGCTTTAGAAGAGGGGATCATATAATTAACATGGCAGCCACTCAGCAGTGCCCACGGTATGGAAATGCTTTCAATTAGAACTCTCTTTTGCTTACAGCTTACTGTAGCATCAACTTCTGGCTTGATGTTTCCTATCCATTATCTATTCTGGAAGGTAGCCACTAGTGGAAAATATGTAGATAGAGCGTTTTGTCAGGTTCAAATCTGTCAATGAAATGATATCAAATTTATCCTAATTTTAAATGTCTAACACTGCTTCTACTTCTAACCTATGCAATTGTAAGTGTTCTTTAATCATATAGCTAGCCTGAATTTAGTGTGGCTGTAACTTTGTTATTTGTACTTGAAGTTAGGTTTGAAATGGTCATTCCAAATCAGGTTCAATTTATTGCTCTGACCATTAATAAATGTTTTTGAACAAATGAGACTGTGACTACTCAAAGAATAAAAAACTGGTGCAGTTGAATGAATTTTTTCAGTCACATTATAAAGAGGCTTTGGGGACATGTGTGTTGATTTAACACTGCACTTTCTAGAGAGGCAAAACCTTTGAGGATTTTTTGGGTCCCTGCTTTTTCAGGCAAAGATGAGCAGCACTGCACTATTGGAACTGTAAAGCAGCACTTGTTTATGATCTAACAGACAGCATCTGGAAATCCACACACAGATACTTTTGCCTGCATGGTATTTTGAATGAAGTCCTTTTGCTCACTTGTATTGGTTCAAGGAACTCTGTCTTTAGAGATACCACCTAGACAGAGGTGAAGAAAGGAACTTTTTAGCCTCAGGTAAACAGAGCGAGACAAATAGTTGTTCCAAGGCAAAGATCCAGCAGAGAATCTTTGTTTCTTTTTATCTGCTTAAATACCTACAAAATTAAAAACAAATGATTAGAATTCCAGCAATCAAGAACGTGATCTCTTTTATTGCTGGAGGTGCTTCCCTGCTGTTGATGTAATTATCAAGGTCGATGCAAGATTTTGGCTTTGGAAGTCTCACATATTCGTAATGTTGACAACTAAAGGAACAGCTGTGCCATGAGTTTTCCCTGACTGAACATGCTTCATTTTTCTTGTGTGTCTTTCTTTAACTTACTGCTTTTCGTTAGAGATGCAAACAGAAAAACAAATGAGAGAGGCAATGTACAATGCTTCACATTACCAAAGGAACCTTCGGTTTGGGAATTGGACTTCAGAGCCAATGACCTTGTGAAACCGACATTGCATCAAGTATGGTTCAAACTTTTACTGAGAACAAAAAAAAAAAAAAAAAAAAAAAAAAAAGAGAATTGCACTCAGAATTTTCAGTCTCAAGTTTTGGAACCTCCTTGCATCTGTTCCTGGATGTTCCCCTAGTGCAGCAGTTAAACTAGTAATCTGGGAGTGACAAGACCAATTCTGCTAAATCTAAATGTGAACCAGGGAGCTCCTGTCCAGCAAGAAAAGATGAGCCAAGAATAATCAGTCTTGTGCTCTCTCTGGCCAAGGGAAGCCTCTGTGATAGATGATGAGGAAATAGCACATGTTGTTTATGACTGTACTGGTTATAGGGCAGAAGCCATCTGGGCAAGTTCTTTTAAACCCACATGGTCTTAACACCCAATGGCTTTATGCCAGTACCTTAATGCCAGGCAGTCATGTCTTGGTTCCAGGCTTTCCTCTGAGCAATGTGTCCCATGGCTCTGTACGAGATAGGTCATCCTTTGCTGTGCTTGCTGGTATTTTAGCAGCTGTTACTCTTTTTCTTATCAGTTATGCTTGAATGCTACATATCAAGTAGTGTATTGTTTCCAAACTCTATCCTCCCTTCTCCATGCTGTTTCTCCTACACCTTTTGGAACATTTCACCTCATGAAAGCAAGGGTTGCATGTCTTGGTCTGTGGATTATGCAGTGGGATGCATTCCCTCCTAGATGAATCATTCAAATCCAGCCTAGTTTATTAATAAATGCAATCAGATAAGGCTTTTGCAGTAGCTTCCCTAGTGGGGCCTCCTTTGCTGGCACTTATCAGTGAGATCAAAGAATGAACAGTGCCATTCGGAATGAACTCCTGGTAGATTCCTCCAGGCTGGAGCAGAAGTACATTTGTAAGTGGCTCTGTGTGTGTGTTTCATTAGGTTGCTGTTCTAGCAATAAGGACAAATAGCACTTTCCAGGACCCATACCAGCATGAACTCAAAGACAAATATCAAGTATCAAGATGGATAAAAAAACCCCAATAATTTCACCTTCCTACTGGGAGAACTTCTTAAGAAAGTAAGGTGGCTGATCAAGGGATATCAAAGAGTACAGCAATAGGAAAGAAACTTTTGGGCAGAGTTTGAATCACACCTTAAGAACATCTCCTCTCCTTACAGGAAACCCATCCAAAACCAGTTTCTCTTAACATTTGCCTCTCAAAGACCCAAGTTTTCAGGAAACTGGCACTTTTTCTGCCTCATCAGAAGTTGTCTTTTCTAAAAAGAAGTCTGTGTTGGCCAACTTTTGCTGAAAAGGCTTCACTCAAGAGGAATATTTTGGTTTCCCAAGGCAGGTGCTATTTTGTTAGTAGTTCACTGGTGGACAGCACTTCCAGCTACACAGAAAAGAGGCAATAGTGCAGACCATTAAATCGAACCCTTAAAGTATGTCCACAAAGCTTCCTCATGATAGTTTGTCACTACCAGGTTAACTTCAGCACCCTTAGAGATCCTTTCCAAAGGGCTGTGGTTGCTCTTTCAGAGCTTTGGAGCATAGCACACCACCTGCTTAATCTTCTATTCCTCCTGAGACAGTGATGGAGACCCCCAGCTGACTCCCTCTTGGCCAGACCATCTCCTGGCTCCCTTCCATTAAAGGCAGGATGGTCCCCAGTAACAGCTGTTGCAGTAATGTCTTGGTAAGATAAATCCAAGTTTGGTGGCAAGAAGTGTCTCAAAGCCCTCTACAACAGCCACATTCTCACCCACACTATAGCACAGTGGTCCCTAGTATACACATATAAAAATATAAACATAAACCATTATTCCAAACTGTCACTCATCCCATAAATGCTTTCTGTCCTCATGAAAAATTCCTTACGCCCCTATGAGTGGCTTCTGCAAAGGAAATTAATTGTTTGACAAAGCTACTCTGATGCAGCAGATATTTCTTGCTGATCTAGATACAGCTTCTCAGGGTTCACAGGCTGTTCTCTGGCCCTTCACTCTCGGCAAGTCCCATACTTTTGGGTACTGGCTTATTTGAGCCTATTCTCATGGCACCTCTCCCAGCTATGCCCTCCAGGTCAGACAACCACCCTGACGCCAACCAAATGGCCTGAAATCCCTCCAGTCTGGATTCCTGTCTGGAGCTACACTCTTCTACTACATCAATCTTTAAGGACATTCACCATGCCCGGCCCAGCTGCCTCCGCATTTCCCAGCTGCTCTTTTGGCAGCCAGTGTTGGACAAACAAGCCCACCCCAAAATCCACTTTAGAAGAGGCTTGAGATCATGTGCCCCAGAGGCAGATGGGATTTGTGGGCTGGGTAAGCCCAGACTGCACTTCTACAGTCACAGGCTATCTATCAGCCAGAGGATGGATATCTAGACATGTATCAGAGCAGAGTACCAGAACTCAACCCACTCCTTGGCTTAGTCTCCCTGAAGAAAAGTGTTAATACAACTTCTGTTCTTCCAGTCACATCTTGTGATGCTCCTCTGTTTTGTGTCTGCTCTTTGCCAACTGAGAAGGCACCATGCTGACTATGACTCTGCCAGAGTGGAGCAAGAGGGACTGGGCAAAACCAACCTTCCTGTTTCCTTCTGGACAGCAGCACAACAGGAGGCATATAGGCCAAAACTGAAAAAAACCCATAAAGTATGTTTTTTCTGTAAGGTTTACATTTGCACAGCTAAACTTTCAAAGGAATATGAGCTTCAAATCCCCTCTTTTCCCTCTCTGCAAAATTTTTTCTTCTACTTTTCCTCCTGTATTTTTTCTATTTTTCCTCTATGTCTTCTTTAACATCCTAAAGCAAATGGTTTGGACTTAACATGAGGGTGTGGATGTAGCTGCTGCCTTTGATCCCCTACCCACCCTTTCCTCTCCCCTCCCCAGAAATCAAAGCTGGAGAGTATCAAATGAAAAATTGCACAGCACAGGCCCTGATCTGTCAGCATTTGGGTTTGGATCAAACTTGTCCAAAGCCATAGATGCAGCTGGAGATTGCTGGTGGTTTCAGACACTTTTTCTCTTCTCCTCTGAGATCACTGGGTTGAAGTATTTTACAGCATAAAGTTCAGGTCTGAAACATCCCTGATCACCAATCATTTTAAAAAATATTAATCCACATATCTTTTTAAAAATGGAAGGAAAAAACCAACAGAGGGGACTGTAAAAACCCTTGCTGATCTGTACTTTACTCCTTGTCTACTATACTTTTGCTAAAATAGGTGGGTTTTGTCCAGGTCACCAAAATGGTAGACCGTGAGAGTCTGCTGTTTTGGCTGGGTTGTTATTTGTTAGTACCATAAAAGGCAACAGGAAACCAGAAATTGTTGGAGAACAGTTTTCAAAACTGTGACAGATAAAACTTGAAGGGCATCTGTGCCAGTGCTTAAACATACATGAGAAACAAGAGACAGGAGGAGGACTTTATTCTTGCTGACTCTGCCCTGCAAGAAAACTGTTAGTCCATTGGTCATCACAAATTTTCCCTAATCGCCTGTGTTATTAAACATTTTCAAGTTAGAGGACCACTCCAGAAGTCCTCTGTCATCTCCCTGTCCCAGACTTTATGGAGTCCCTGAAGGGTGCATGTTTCCTGTATGCTCATGTAACCAGCCTGTGGGTGCAGCTGGAACATGGGCTCCTCATCTACAGACCACTGAATGGAATCCTTTCTGCTTGGCAAAACGGCGGGCAAGGGGACATGATCCCTTGAGGGCATCTCAGATGCTTGAGGCCTGAGAAGATTTGTAATCTGGGCTCCTAGGTGGAGTTGAATTTGGAAAAGGTCCCCTCACCAGAGCCAGAAAGCCAGGCTCCACACTGGAGCTCCCCTCCCAGGGCCTGTTCAAAGCCTGCACCAGGCCAATGCTTCTCTCACTCATGCTCTATTTCCATTCATTATTTCAGGTGTGCAAATTAAACCACAATAGGAGAGAGAAAGGTCCTTGCCAGTAGGGAAATTAATCAGGATTTGGGAGATAATTCTTCAAATCACAGCTTTCTTTGGTGATCTTCCTCACAACCTCAGGCAGAACACTTTGGACTCCATCCAGCCTCTACACCACAGATTTTATGGCAAGCTCAGGTGGCTGCAAATGGTGTATGCATTGAAAAGAGGAGTGTCAAGGGACCCCAAGACTGCCAGACAAAGTCACTGGACACACACAAGTGTGAGTTTCAGATAAATGCCTGTGTGAGGTGGCCTAGACCCAGCCCCCTCCCCTCCATTATTGTTTATTGAACAGTCAGTACCCACACTTGGAAGATCACACTTACACCACAGATGCAGGTGTGAGTCTGAAATTGTCAAGTCTCAATTGCTTTGCCTGCCCCAGGCCATGCAGTCAGTACTTAATAAACAAACACAAACATGTGTGGGTGTGATTAAAGGAACTGCTGGCATGAATTTGGGAAGTGCAACTGCATGACAAGGGAGGCTTGAAGATCATATGAAGGGAGTTCTGGATAAAGTTCACTTTCCCCTGTAGCTCTCAGGTGTCCCATACCAGCTCCACTTGCTTCAAGAGTAAAGATAAATGTGCACACAATATTCACGCTCATAGATAGCTATAGGCAAGTCTTTCTGGGAGAGCTTGTTTCAGAAAGAGATCCTCTGAATTTTTATGACTGTGGCCATCATGATGACATTCTCATTTGCTGAAATGAAGCTTTGAATTGTTGGAAAGGAAATTATGAGAAACCATTTGATTTTGTTCTGTCATGGATCTTATGCGTTTTCAGTGCCATTGTTTTTGAGCCCCTGCCAGTAGGGCAGAAAACAACACAGCTGCCATCTGCCTAGTGTTGTTTGTGCCTTATCTTATTCCCTAGGGGAGATGCACATAGAGAAGAAGTCTTTGTTTGGGGTCTGTCTGTTCTGGTCTGGGTTTGTTTTTTTGGGGAGGTGGGATAAGGGTTGTCCAATCCTTCTCTCACCCTGGTTGTTTGGACAACTTAGATCACAAGTAGCCATCATGAAGGAAGGGTGGATAGACAGAGTTCAGATAATTTAATCAAAGAGAGTTGTTAATTGCTTATGCAATCCACCCTTGGGGCTATATTTGCCTTGTGTGGTGTCCTGGCTGTAAGTGGTTCATTAGGCTATTCACAAACCAAGTAACACCTAATTGTGTGGCACAAAACTGAAGCAGGGCAAGAGAAACAGTCCTAGCTATGGCCTTTGGCACTCCACAATAACAGCACTTGTTAGTACTACAATATCACTGAGAAATAAATCAGAGTGGATGATACATTTTTGTCTTTCCCAAAATTATTTCCTGAGATTCTACTCCAAAAATCATTGTGGCTGGCTTAACTGTAAACATTGTTTCATGGAGACAGATGTGCCTACTTGGATTCTCCAAGAGTCTCATTTAATATCTTCGTTAATCTCTGGAAATGGAAATAATCAGGCGCTTGATGAAATTTACAAACAGCAATAATTTGGGAGGATTGGAAAACAACCCCAGCAGAAAAAAACAGAAGAAAGGCAATTTGGGGAGCATAATTTGGGAGTAAATAGCATAAAGGAAGGTTGCAGTCTAATTGTATTCATCGTTGCCATAACAAAAGATAACTCTGTAAAGAACTAATGGGAAACTACATTATGAGAGGCAGATGAAGAAAAAAGAGCTGAGGCTTTATGGCACAATTTTTGGGGGCATAAACTGGCAATGAGACAGGTCAGTGGGAATTGCATGAAGGCATCAAATCTCTGAGCCACAAAATCTAGAAAGATCAAAACCCAGAACAATTAATTTGATTCTTGAAAAGAAGACAATGGCAAGATAATGAAATTCAAAGAAAACATCTTTAAATGATGAAAGAACAGAAACAGATGATATATGCAGAAAGGATAAAGATCTGAAGATGAAAAAAAAAGAAAAAACCTGAATACCAGGCATTGAGTAAGCAGGGAGGAGAGATAATCATCCAGACTTCAGAAAGTGGGAAGAGATTTGCTATGAATAATGTAAGAAAACATAAACAAAGTAGAAATTTGGAGCCAGTTTTTTTTTGTTTTTTTTTTTTTTTTTTTTTTCCCTGACCGTGAGACCAGTGGCACTATTATAAATTCTTCAAGGGGTGCTTTGTGAAACTTGGGATTTAGGG
>VZUI01038597.1:0-171009 GCA_013401135.1 Cettia cetti | reverse complement strand
CTTCTTTTTTTTTTTTTTTTTTTTTTTTTAATATGCTTCCTAGAATTGGCCTTATACTTGTTGTAAGCCATGGAAATTATTTGGAAGTAGCTAGTAATGTCTGTATAGCTGTTAAATTCATCCACAGCCATTAAAACACGCTAACAGTGGGCACTCCCATTTTGCTGTTCTCACCTATTAAAAAAGTGCAGCTTGGAAAAGAATTATATTCTTTTGTTTCTGTTGCACTAGGGATCCAATCTTTTGTATTCTTAAGTTGATTTTACTCCCAGTGAGGCTGCTGATGCTCCCTTTTTTTGGTAAGCCCTACCTAGATGAAATTTAAAAATAAGTAGTATGACCATTAAATCAAAACATGTTTCAGCTTTGCTCCTATTGTCCGACATGCTGTATTCCCTTTCACTTTTACATCATCAGCAGGTTTCACAAAGCATCATTTATTTTCTATCATCAGTATTCCAATAAAACATGAAGTATTACTCCAGCAGAAGAAAACCAAGTCAGGGCATTCTTCCTGGATGAAGCAAGATGTGAACTAATCTTTTTTTGAAAGTTGCTTTCCATTCAAATCTGCACATACCTGATAGTAGATAATTTATATCTAAATTATGTCCTTCTAGATTGCTTCTCATGGTGCTCTCACAAGATGTTGCAAAAACCTTTCGAAGGCAAAGATAGGACGTGTTTCTTCCTTTTGATTTGAAAGGACAGTTATCTAATTTCTGCAGTGATACTGAAAAAATGTGGTGTATTCTTGCTCAATCAGTGTAGGCTGTTAACTGCGTGTGGCTCTTAATTGTATCTATCTTAGATTCTAGCTGCACAGAAGTAGTTTGCTTATATTTTCTAGTATTTTTGTGAAAACTCCATTTAAGCTAATTGATCTGTAGTTTTGTGATTGCTTCTTTTTGAGGAAGCTGCATGCAGACACAAATTTGACTGTAGTAAATGTAGCTCACTGAATATAAACAATCTGAAGTTGGTGTGTATGGTTTCCATACATTCAAGTGGCAATAGGAGAAGAGGCTGTAGAGCCAGCACCAGAGAGGAATGGCTCTCTGAACCTTTTTGAGTATGTGAATGAGAGTTAAGACTGTTCCATTTGCCATGATGCCTCCTCTGCAATGTGACAGATGGAGCTGCAGGAGTTGCAATGTTGCTTCTGACAAGGTAGAGAATTTTTGACCATTTTCTGGCTACTCATCTCACTGCTTTTGCCTGTGTGTATAGCCCAGTAAATGTGGGATTTGTTTCAGTATGTTCTTGGTGGCACATGTTAGAGCTCTACCAGTGACCGGATACATAAGTTTAGGCAAGTTATTTTACCTTTGTCTACCTTCTTATCACTCACTGTTTTTTCTGGAGTTTACCAGTATGGCTTTTTAGGTGGCTTGCAAAAAGTGTGCTGGGGCTATGGATAATTTTCAATAATATTAGGCTCGTGAGAAGATTCAGGGCTACCGAGACTCCTAGAAATGTAAAGCAATGAACCTCTAAGGGCTTCCAGTATTTTTGCTCCTGGGACCCAGCAGTCCACAGCAGAGAGACCATTCCTGCCAGTGAAACAATATGTGTCCTTGTTTCTCCTTTTGCAGCTGAGATTTTGAGATGTTTTTATTTGCGAATTTTGGTCTCTGTCTTAAAAGCTATGAAAAATTTGATCATCTCTGGCCTAGGCACTAAACAGTTTTCCAGTGACTTTTTTGTTCATGAAATGCTCACTTACCACCATGAGGCCCAGCTGCTGTTCCTGAGCTCCAGATAAACAGGAGAGTCACAGACCAAAACCATACCTGCTCAGTTGTTACATCCTCAGATAACTGATTCTGAAACATGCCCTCTTGAAGGCTACTGTGAGACTTTTCCACGAGGAAAACATTAATGTTATGATAGGTAAAATAATTAATAAATGTTAGTGGCTTAAGATTGATCCCAGTTTTATGGGTGGCAGGCATAGGGAGCAGGTATCCATGTTACTGTGATGTAAAGAGTTGTGACTTGCAAAATTGTATTCAAAGTGGAGAACTTGATGGCTTTGACTGACTAATTGATAGCAGTCTGATTATCCATTCTGATACAAACCGGAGCATTCTGCATGTATGTTTTCTTTATAAGACAGGATAGAGTTGGCAGAAATGCTGACATTTATGCTATTGTGAGAACTGCTGCTCAAAAGAGAATGGGCCTCCTGCATCTTTCCCACTTTTTCTTCTTTCTCAGAATCATATGGATGGGTATTTCTAGTAGTCACAATATCTTTACTGTTAATCATTCGTATCCTGTAGAATAATGTTAGAGTTTGCCACCATCTGTAACTGCTTAGCACATTCTTTCTTCTCTTATCTTCATTTTTAGCTGTACATCCTTGACCCCTGGACCCAGCTGTGATCGTTTTAAACTACATATCCCTTATGCGGGAGAAACCCTCAAATGTAAGTTAAAAAATCTTGCAGCTGCATCTTGGCTTTTCTTTCAGTATGCCGTGTCTCGCGAATTTTCCAGTGTGTCTGTCTAACTTTATGACTTTTGAGATACATGTGTTTGTTGTTTTCTCTTAAAACTTCAGTTCCAAGAACATGCAGCTATCAAGGATATGCACTACTTAAGATACGTTTAAAGGCTTCTGTGAGACTACAGTTTTGAAAAATTAGTTCTAAAACCAAAAGTCACAGCCTACACCCCTGATATTTCTAATAAAATGTTATGACTAAGACAATCTCATGACCATTTTAAAATTCATTTATAAGTTGTATATGTTTTGTGTTGTTTCTTTCAATCTCTTTTAGGAATAATTCTTTATTAAGCTCCAATAAAATATGATAGTCTGCTATTTTATTAAATATCTTTAAACAATGACTGGTATAATTGAACAGATTAGAAAAATGTGAATTTGATTTTTCTGGTTTAGTAATATTGTTAAATAATCTTTATGCTTAGAGAAACTGTAGACAGCTAGTTCATTTGCCCACTCTTAGTGTGTATTCTATTTGTCTTAGGTTTTTTTTGTTTCAAAGGTTTAGAATAAAATTTGCTTTTGTATATTTTTAGAAGGTAATGTTTTCTGAACACTTGAACTGCTGTAAAAATGGTTGTCTTGTTTTTATCTCTAACAACTGAAAAGTGGGAGAGGATGAAGAATTTATGATAAAGTAAAATTCAAAGCTTGGCATTTATAGTTTTAAGACAACTCTGTTAAAGCCATGCCTAGAATACTACATCCATTTCTAGTCTGTGTTACCAGAGCAACATGGACATACTGCAGTTAGTACAGCAAAAGACTACAAAGATGACCAAGAACTGGAGGATTTGTTGTATGAGAAGAGGCCAAAATAGTTGGGGGTTCTTAAGAAAAGAAGGCTCAGGGCAAATCTTACCAATGTTTATAAATACCTCATGGAGATAAACAAAGAAGTCTTGCTCTTCTCAGTGGCAGTCACTGCAGGGAAATGGTCACAACATGAAGTGTAGAAAACTGCATTCAAACACAAGAAAACTTATTTTTCAAGGGTGGTCAAAAAGTGGAATGGATTGTGCTCAGAGCTTGTGTAGTTTGTGTATCTCCATCCTTGGGACTATTCAGAACCAAGCTGCACATGACCCTTAGCAATCTCCTCTGTGTGCCCTGCTCTGAGCTGAGGAATTAGACTAGGCAGTGCCCAGTGATGCTGTCCAGCCTTAGCTATCCTGTGAGTCTGAGAAAGTATGCTGTCTGGAGGAGCAGGTACTTGGTGTGAACAGAAATGGTAGGCATTTAAAACGCTGCTTTGACAGTATCCATTTAGGCTGCATCATACACATGCTGTAGCTCTCCTAGACATTTTAGGTCTTAAGAATTTTACTGTTCTTCTTCTGCAGTTTTTTTGTTTGGCTGGTTCTTTTACATTATGTCATGCACTAGAAGTCCTTATCCTTTACAAACAGAAATGAACACAATTAAGCTCCTGATATTCTAGAAATATGTTAAAGCTTCCAGTTGGCACCAGTAGGGGAAGTTGTCTTTCCCAGAAGTTGGTCTGGAAGCTTACTCAGGTGTTCAAGAGAGGAGCCAGGCTCATGTATCAGCCTACTATAGCTATTTTGCCTTTTCTAAATATATGAAATTATGGCTCAGGAGGCTTACTAATTATTCTGTCTCACAAAATAAAATTGGCAGATTTAAGTCCTAGCTAGTAATTATTTTAGACAAAAGAAGTGGTTCTGCATTTGTTCAGAAGTCATGTAAGTAATGGCTGTATTGTATTGTATGAAGCCAACTGCCCTCCCAGGTAGAACTTTTCTTTTAAAAATTGTTAAAATGTGTAGCAAACTCAGCCTGTTGAGTCTTGATGTGTTCTGCAATGTGTAGTAGATTCCACTTGAGTCTTGTTTGATGACTATGATCCACTCAAAATAAGTTTCGCTAGATGACATGTTGTACAGAATGGTATCATGTTCTGTGGGACCGTCTTATCTTATATAGGGCCATGTTTGTACATTCTGGGAGATGTAAGTCTTATTTCAAATAGAGGCTGAAGCTGATTCATAAAGGAAAGTGGATAGACTAAAATGCCCATATGCAAGTGCACAGGCATAAAGACTTTATTGAATGACTGAAGTCCAGTTAAAATACCTAGAAATATGATTATGGAATATGCATTAAATTTCAGTATCAAGAAATCTGGGGGGTTTTCTCCAGTGTTCTTACATTTTTTATATCACATACACAATTAAACAACAACAAAAAAAAAACCCTACAGAGCATGTTATATATTTTAACAAAGACTGAAAATGGTGTAAACAATGTATCTTTTTCAGAGGTGTCTAATAATAGCTGTGAATTCAAGTAATAATAATCCTCCACATTTCAGTGTTACATGTTTGAAAATGCTGTGAATCATTAAATCTCACAGCATGTGGAATAAATAGTGATGTGAGCAGATTCAAGAAAGCTTTAATAATTTTGTGTTTAGATCTGTAATGATGGCAGGGGAAGACAGCCATAGTGTGCAAACAGAGATGTTTAGATACTTTGTTGTAGGCTGTTGCTAGATATGTTATCTTTCAAGGGCAGAATATTTCTGCAAAGGAAAGTTGCGAAATCTGCCAGAATAAAAAGATTAGCTGAAAGTGTTCAGGATCTCCAGTATATGGGCTTCAGATGTGGTACCAAACACAGGCTGAAGTGTGTAGTTCCTTTGTGGTTTTGTTACATCCTCTTTGCAACAGATTAGGTCTTTGCATATCATCAATCATAACTGCTGCCACTGCACAGGCACCCTTGTAGCAATCCCAGTGTGTTGGAGACTGTTGGTGTGCAGCTTTAGGGAAGTGTAACTGCACAGTGCAATCCTGTTTTCCACAAGACCAGAAAGTTCATAGCTGCTTGAAAAAGAAGGTGTACTTGCAGGCAAGGCTAACTACCTGTGGTGTAAAATAATTGCTTTGTAAACTTTGGTAGGAGCAAATATGTTGTGACTTCAGAATGGCTTGTTGGCTGTTTAATGGGGGGGTTTTAAGATGTCTTGTTCGCCTTACTTTTGCATGTATGCAGAGCTGCTGGAATGTTACACTGAACAGTTACTCAGATCCATCCAAGGACCTTGGAGATTCGACCACAGTTTTATACTGGAGAAGATACTATACCAGTGTTCAAGATAAATTAGTTTGTCATACTAATTGTCTTCCATCACTCTTCAAGTGATGTTTTTAGGGAGGCACCTTTACTTTATTTTCTTCTCTAAGGGAAATATTTTTTGTTTGTTTGTTTTCATGGTGGGAATATTTAGAAAACTTGAGCCTAGTCTTGCTAGACTGTCAGTTGAAATCTGAGATGGCCATATTGTTTTTATTAGTTCATCCAGTACTCAATGTTGTTGCGTTAAACTCCATGCTTTTCTCTGTATTTGAGTTTTTCAGAGTTCTTAATTGGAGTTTTAATTTCAGGAAGACGTTTTGTAATACCCTGTTAGAGGCTGAATCTGTGTTTCTGGGACAAAACTTACTTTGTGTGGTATGCAGAGTTACCCTTTATTGCTAAGCGGACCGCAGTATCTGCTTAGAAAAGTTAGGCATTCTTTCTGAGGAAGTATTTATGTATTTTAAGGTGAAGTGTTCTGTAGCTCCTGCAGATATTTCAGTCTTAGCTGATAAAACATCAATACAGAAATCAAGAGAAATTGTCAGAACAAGCTGCAATAGTCTTTGTAATTAAAAAATGCCATTTAGTATCAAATTACTTTTTTTTTTCCAGAAAACCTTGGAATATCTTGGGTTTGGCTTTCCTTTTTCACTCAAGCGTTCATTGCTGCTTGCTAGGGAATCTGACTATTTTTTTTGCTTTTGCTCTTCACATTTTCTTTTTCAGGCACTGATGCCTCCTTCTTTCTCTGACCTTGAGTGCTGTCATCTGGAATTTCACAGTGATTAAACAATGTGTTGCCCTTGCAATGCTACTGTTCTCTGTGGCCTCTTGAACTCTAGTATTTTCATCTTCTGTCTGATTTCCACTGTTTTTATGTGAGTGGATTATAGCTCTGGGTTCTACTGCCACCACTTTGCTTTCCTTGATCCTGAAGAACATTTCCTTTGTCTCATTTGAAGCTTAGGTTTTCATTTTTTGCTTCTGATTTTTGTTTGATTTTTACTTGTTTTAGTTGTGGGCCTTAAAGGAGGAAATCAGTCTTGCTGCCTAACCAGGCTACGAATATTGCCCATAATACATGGTACAAAGTTTCATCTGTTTTTATTCCCGTGATGGAACTCCTTCAGTAATTTCATCCAGTCTTCTTGTGGATTTCTATTTTAAGGAAGTAATTAAGAACAAACAAAAAGATAAATATAGAGAACAGCCTGACCTCCTTTTTGGCCCTTTAAAGGCTGTTTTGACAAGTTAGTTGCTAACAATTTTTACAATTGTTTATTGTGCCAATAAGCAATTGTAAAAATGATTTCTCAAGTTACTGTAAGATTTGAGGTTGTCATAAGTATGTTGCTGCAATGCATATGTTAGTGTTTTTTGCACCATTAGGTTATTTTACACAGGCTATATTTTGGTTGAGGCACTTACTGGAAAGGACTTTCTGGTTGCTATAATTCAGATTGTACTTAGGTGTTATCCTTACCTGTGTTGTAAATGTTTTTTTGCTGGGTCGTGCAACTTACCAAAGATTCTTCCAAGCAATATGTTTTCTGAAGTTTGGCTGAGTCTTGCTTAACGTGGTAGGAGTAATAAATCCTTTTCCCTCAATAACCTGTTCATTATCTAATGAGTGTACCTAATGAGAGTGTCAAGAGAGAGTCTAATCTTATACTTATTTCTTCTTTGAATACAAAGTTTGCAACAAATATTTTTCCCTTTTAAATAATCATTTTCTTCTTTCTTGGGTTCTTTGTTCACTTTTTCTTATGTTCTGGACTTCTCTTGAGCAGGTAAATTACAGAAGATTTTTCAGCTGTGTTAGTATATTTCTTCATCAAGAGAAGAGACCTTAGAAGTATAGTATGTATGTACAAGTGTGGACTTCCAGAGGCTTAGAAGATTTTACATTAGGCCTCTACAGCAGTATTGCTGTAGTGCCTTGCTACCTTGCTCTTTCCTCCTTTTTTTCGCCTGTTTGAGCTTCACATTCTGGTGATGATATCAGGTCCATTTGCTTGAATCTATTTATCTTTTACCTTTACCTTTCCTTTTCTCATCTACACAGTGTCTCTGATTTAATTTCTCCAGTGTTGCCTGACTTTAATTTCTACCAGTATCTTATCCCATCTTGAATTATTTGTTGTTCACATCTTTGTCCACTTCAATTCTAGTACTAAGATTTCTGAGAAAGCAGTTGCCCAGCTACAGAGCTGCAAGTTCCTGAGATTGCCTTGATGCCTTCTTGCTCAGCTTGGGATCCAGTTTACTTACTGTTACTCCATTCTTGCTGGTTTGCCCACTTCACAAAATAACATACTTTCTGTAGTCTTACAGCTCTTTTTCTTTTTCTCCCACAGCAGCATTTATCAGCTGAAGTCAAAGAAAAAAAAGACACACACCTGCAACCATTTTTTCAAGAATGAAATTCACATCCTGCAAGTTCTTCCTATATATTTCTTTCTTCTGTTGGAAAAGTGGGACTTGATTCATTAACCTAACTATAGGTATCCTGACTCTGAGGTTCTCAAGAATAACTTGCTTGGCCTTTTCAGTTTGTGACCCACAGGGCACTGATCTCTCTGAAAACCATGTGCCATAGATGCCAGAGGCATCTCAAATGAGACTAAACAACTTGGTTTAATCAGCTGTACCAAGTTTATGCGACTTGGTCTTCCACATGCAGTGGAGTAGCTAGAATTTCCTCTGCAGTGTCACAGATGTGCTGAGAAATTGGTTTGGTTTTTTCTAATGCAATCAAATAAATTTTTTTTCAAATTGTCCCTCTATTTTGAGTTGGTTTTGAGTCTTTAAGCTGACTTTTCTGCCTTTCCTTTTTCTGGTATCTTGATTCACACATCAAGTCTGAAATAAAGCTCAAAACCATCTTTTACTTGCCAGAAGAATAGCCTGTCAGCAGCAGTAACATAATAAAATAGAATTATTTGTGTATCTTTTTTCAGTAGTAGTAGTTGTATACTTAACAAGCTTTATTGTCCTTTCAGGAACTTATCTTTCTTGCCAACCCATTAGAAAAGGGTTCTATAGGTATTGTATTACTGGTTTTGACTTAGAGTCTTCAGGGAAAATTCTTTAGTGTGGAATCCAGTGACAAGGATTCCAGGCAGGTCTGCATTTAGTTAATTTAAATCCTTTCATACTGCTGACTTCACTGACTTAATGTCTTAGTTTCAGGTTGTAGTGAGCAGCTGATTATTTTTGTATCTGTAAAGACAATTAAAACTGGCTAGTTTAGGTAAGAGTTTGTTTATGGAAGTGGCTGATCAGTGTTTCTTGCCTACAGTTTGCATGGCTACTAGAAGAGACAGGTTAGAATCTTGAATTGGTGAATAATATAATCTATTGGTTTTTCCTTTTTAATACTCAACAAGAGCACTTTCTGTATTTTCCCAGAACTGATTCTGCACATAGTTTGTTCTCTTGCTTCAGCAATTGCCTTAATATCTGTGAATGCATTTCGTGGTCAAGTTGCATTTGGATTTCTTAAAAGCCAAATGGGTTGATCTCCTTCACAGCAAATTCCAGTCCAATTGGTCTTCTTCTAAGTTGCAGTGGCCACACATGTTTATTCTACATACTTAGGGCTGACTTAGAAATTCTTGGGTGTCAGAAGAAACTGAAGCATATAGATATCCTCTCAAAAGTAGAGTTTGGGAAGTTAACTGGTGGCCTGCTTCCTAATTTTGCTGCTGTTGATTAAACAGGGATGTTAATGCCATAGCACTTCTAGCATAACATTTTTCAGTACTACAAATTTATAGTATAGTTTAAAAAAGAAGAAAAATACCCCAAAAATGAAGTTTCCAGGAGAGGAAAAACTGGATAGGCTAGTGGAAAGTGATTGTAGGGATTTTAGAAATTTCTCAGTTTCTTGCTGAGAAACACCTGTCTTACTTGTAGTCAGTTCTTATTCCTCTGTTACATTTGCTTATGCATTTTGATAGATGAGAAAAGAACAGCCCATGTGGGTTTTAAAAGAAATTACAGATTTAAGTATTAATATTTCTATCTTTTTGTCTGTGGGGAACAAATTAACTTTTCTTTTGAAGTTCTGTGAAGTAAAATATTTCAACATTTAATGCTGTTTGCCTGAGGAGAAAGAAAGGAAGAGAAAGTAGTATTTTTGGATAATTGGAAATGTAATTCCATCAAATTAATTATTGGCTGGTATATCTACAACAATGAGATAACTGTGGTCTTGAGTGTGACAGTTTTGCTTGCTTTGCTCTTACACTTGAATAGTCATGGTCAGTGGTACTGTGGAGTACCACACAGTTGGCCTTCCATCAAGGGAATAAGAACAAACAGTTGAAACATGTGCAAAACTAGAAACTTGTGCTGGTCATGCAAGGAAAAGTGTATTTTTGTCATTTGGGTGAGAAGAGCAGAGAATGCAGGACTATATTGATTTTTTTCTTTTTTTTTCCCCTCCAAAATTAAGATGGTAACTGTTCTCAAACTCTAAGCACAGTAATTTTGCAAACAACTTTATTGGTTAAAAGCATTACTTTTATTTACCCCAGCACTGTTATATTTGAAGAGGGTAAGCCACAGATAATATCATGTAAGCATTATAGTACTTGTTATAAAAATGGCTATTTCTAGTAGGTCAAGATAAACTGTTAACTTGGAATTCAAAATATTTAGCACCTTATATTTTGTAAGCTTACTGCAGAGGCTATTGTTAATATTTATATGAAGTAAAACCAGATTTGTGTTTGCTGTTGTGATTGTTTAAATGTCTTTTATTTGAGTGTTATGAAGCATTTTTTATTTACGTGTCATAGCCCTGCCAAGCAAACTGTTAACTGCAGTTTTAATTTCTTTGAGTTTTGATATTTAACAAGAACAAAACAGAGCTTTAGGATAGATTCTCTTAATCTGTAGTCTGATTTGTTACTGTGTGTTTTTGCTGCTGTTACTTGGGAAAATGGCTTATGCTCATAGCTGTGAATAGGGCAAACGCCTTCACTGGTGCCTCAGCCTTTTAAAGTCAACGGTGTTACCTCTTCTGTTCTAAAATGTAAATTAAGCAAGACATAAGTCAGATTATATGGAAGGGGAGATCACAGAGCAGAAAAGTTGGAGAGAACTGGGGGTGCTGTGTCTGATATGGTTAAAAAAGGTTCTTTTTTCTTCTGTTTTAGGAACTAACTAAACATCTTTGGATTCATGGCAGAAGTGACTTAATAGAATAAGATTTAACTGAGGAATTTTTTTTTATTTTTAAATATGTTAAAAAATTGTTCTAAGGTCAAATCTTTAATAGTGAGATGCTGTCTTTAACTTCCAGAATGAAAGGCACTGATGACAGAAAATCGCTGTTCTTTTCTAACTGTTAACATTGAAGTGGAAACAACATTTTATTCTGTACTTCTTTGTCTCTATTAAATTGTCAGCTGGCCTGTGTGAGGTTTGATTGTAGCAGAATAAATTAGGGTATACATTTGGCTAAAAAGCTATGGTACTGTAGGAAGGAGGGCATAAATGATACATTTCTGTTTAGTTAGAACATAAGAACAATGCCATCATTTTTAGTTTCCATAGGGTTGTAAAATATTTTGAGTATGGTCTCAGCAATAAATGTTTTGTGAATGTTTTGTGTATAATTAACGGACACTGAAATACTAGTTTTATTTATTCTGAAGCCTAGAGAACTATTGATGTATTGATTGATATAGACATTTGCATTAATATTGATATATTTGGACTCATATTGACTTTTATTGAAAGGGCTCGGGAATTTGGATTTGAAGTATGTTTACCCTGGACAAGTAGAAGCAATTTTGGCAATTATAAATAATTATGAATAACAGAAAATCAAATATCACAACGTTAATTTTTACTCTGGATTCTGTCCATTGTACCTGGATAGTTTCTTGATATCAGTAGGTCATGAACACTTTTAAAGTCCAAATACCTGCATTGTTGGTCATTCACTGTGGATAAGGACTCATAATGCCACTGATATTTAGTGGAAGAAGAGGTCTGACAGAAGGGGGTGAAGAACAAATATGAGCACATGAGATTGGTTTGTCCAGCTGCGATGTGATGTACCTGACCTTGGTGTGACCACACATCACAGCTGAGTGGTCAGAAGAGGGTACCACCTCCCCATGTGCCTGAGCACCCAGCATGAATCATTGCATGGCATATGCAGCTGACCTGAACCACACTTTGTAAAAGTTTACCACTTAGCATGTTAAACTAATAATGCGAACTTTAATTTACTGTTATATTGAGCACTGCATATAATGGTGTTCTGGGGGGTGCTGTGAGTTCCCTGTGAAAGGGAAGAGTTTGTACCTACTTGAACCTCCATGTTGCACCTACTGCTCCTTACTATGCAGCTCGTAGAGGTGGAAATGGTTTATTGCTGATCTCACTACTCAAGCAGAGTCTTGAAGCTGCCTCGTGATGTAGGGTTCTGTAATAGTTTTTCACTTATCAAATATGGAGGTGTAACATCAAAATTATGCTGTTATTTTGATCCTTCTTCTATTCTAGGCAGCTTTTTTTAGTATGTGTGTAGTTGGAGTGCAGCTCCCAAGTGAGCTGAGCTGTAGATATATCGACTCTGTTTCACCAACTCTATTAAAGCAGGAATGCAGAGAATGAAAAGCATGCAGCTAGCACCTGCAGTATGAAAAGTGTGTGCTAAACGAGTTACTTAGCATCACATAGGAGCATGGCTGAAGCACAGTCCTTTCCTTTGGAGTTGGATTGGGCTGCCTAAGCCATTGGCCAAGCTTTATCATTGTGCTGTGGTCTGAGTTATTCATAACATGCCTCTTTCAAAACTCAGACAAGGAATGCATTAAGGTGCATCTCCTTCAGTACATAAACTCAAGTTCACTGCTCTTTATGTAGAAATTGATGAGGTTGTTGAAAGGAGCCATGCATGACATTTTAATTGCAGTAAATATCAAGAAAAGGGTTGCATCCTGGTGGTGTAAGAACTACCCAGTCTAGTACACATCAACTTTTTTTTATTCTTCGGTTCCGTATTACAGTTTAGGCAATCCAGTAATTATTTTTTTCTTACTTTATATAGATGCATTTCCTGTTGCAATTTTATGCCTTTTCCTCTAGGACTGGTGCCCATTTCGTTCTTTAAATGAAATTTAAATGAAATGAAAGGTTTTATTTTTATTTTGAGTTTTATTTTTATTTTGAGTGTGTTGGGAATTTTAACTGGCAGAAAATAGCAGTATTTTCTGCACCCCATACTTACACGTGTTCCTGACAGCTGTGACAGGAAGGTGGGAGTGTGGACAGGAGAAACCCACACTGTGCTCTACTCGTCACATGATCAGTGAGTTTGTGATTTGGAGCCATACTGTAGAGAATACCTACTACAGTCTAGCCAGTGGCTTCTTGGTCATGAGCTTTCATCCTCTGCAATTAGTCTTCATGGCATCCTTGCTTCCAGCTAAGGCCAAGATTAGTTTACAGAATATCCACAATTAAAACTGTCATGTTAAATGCCTTGAGATGGTGACATCACTGAGCCAGCAGTGTGGCTTTGCAAAATTTGTTAATCTAATGCTTTTCTCCAGTTCTGCATTCACAGTTTTTTAAGAAATAAAAGGTGGTGCAACTCTCTCTGAACAGAACTGTGTATAAGGATTGCCATGCTGGTTTTACTTTGCTGTGTGGATTTTAAACAAGTTGTAACACATATAGGCAGTCTTTTTTTCTAATGTCTCCTACCTCATAAATCTGTTTTATGCAAAAGCTCAGTTATTCTTCTGTAATGTCATAAAGAATGATGGGGAGCTAGACAAGTAAGGCTAGAAGCACTTATTTTTATTTTTAAAATTTTTTTTGAGCAGTGGGTGGGTTTTTTTTGAAAGCTCAGATGTATATGACCACCTCTTGATCTATATGAACTCCGAAGTATGTGTACTAGTGAAATACTAGAACCCAAATTTCTTTTAATTGCATATCTTGTGACACTGGCAAGATGAGAGCTCAGTGCCAAGCTGTGATGAAGTCTTATATTTTCAGTTAATTTTCGTCTCTCCATTTAAATGTGCAATGCTGCATTTCTCTTGGCCAGAATTTTGGTAGTTGGAATGGTTCCTATTGAACTGTGTATTCTTCCTTCTAAGAGTTGGCGGTGATGAGGAGAAGAGAGGGAGTAAGTGCTACTAATTTTTAAAAGCTCTGGTATTTTGAAAGTCATGATCTTAGTAGTTTGCAATTGACTTTTAATAGACAAAACACAGCCATCTAAATATGGTACTTTTTATTACAACAAGATCACTTTTCTAGCTCAGTGTTTTGAAGCAACCCTCAATAGTGTTTGAATTGCCATTTGAGATACAAAACAATAATGTATTTCATGTTTTATTGCTTGCAGAGGAGGAAGAAGCTGTGCCTCAGGAATTTGACTTCATCCCCCAAAACATCTGATGCTTATCTTGCATTTGAATTTTTGTAAAAATTATATGGATATATACATGAAATATATGTAATATAGCTGTTGTTCTGTGTTTAAAAATGTATGTTGTATGTGATTATTTTGGTTTTTATTTATAAGCACATATATAAAAGTGCAAACCTTGTTTTCATTTATTGCTTTTCAGGGGATATAATTTTTAATGCTCACTATCCTGACCTGCCACCAGATTTTATCTTTGGAGAGGATGCTGAGTTTTTGCCAGATCCTTCTGCCTTGCATGTAAGTACTGTACTGTTGGAAACTCTTATACTTTGCAGAGAGACTTCGCTTTTTTAGAATAGATTCAGCAACAGGAATTTTATAACAGTGCAAAATAAAAAAGGAACACACCTTTCATCTCACTGGTATTTTGAGTGTAAACACATTACTTTCTAAAGTGATTTAAAGTTGAATCCATAACTGGGGGGGGTGGGCAAAGTTTGAAACATTTTAATCAAGACAATATTACCTTTATAATCACTGCTTAGAATATCTGTAAAAATATGTCTATTTAATATCTGACCATCTTAAATGATCTGTCTCAGGAAAAAGTTGATATAATGTGTCTTTAAAAGCATTTATCTCTAAAATAAAGTAGTGTAATTTGGTGTCAAATTGTTGATTTTTGTTTTCTGTTGAGGAAGGATATATCTAATTAATATATTAGGTGAACCACTGCATCAAAGACAGCTGTCGCCTCGTGTGTGTTAGGGTTATCTAGACACAGAAATGACCTTCCAAAAGGTGGGATGAGCAAAAATTAATGAGAAAATACTTTCATACAGCCTACTACTATGGATGAAGGAACACCACAACTTGAAAACAAGCATTTTGTTCACCAGTCATAGTTAGCCTCAAGTAGTAAAGCCTTGTTTGAAGAAGCTATCAGTGCTTGTGCTTCTACAATATTTCTCCCTCTCACAACTTACTAGTAGTTACTGATGAGACAGTGCAGGGCCCTCACCTGCAGCTCCTCTTGTGCTTTACGAGCACATCTCCAGAACTCCCCAAAGGAAGTTGATGGCTGTTGTGCTGTGGTAAGGATGTCATGATGGAGGTTGAACATGTCCTTGGTGCATTGTATCACAAATATTGGGTTTTGATTTTACCTTTCACTTCATAGTAAGTTTTATACAAGAATCAGAAGAATTGGTTTTAATAATTATTTTTAGCATACTTAATGCTAAAAAGATAATTCACCTTTTAAAAGGTGAATGTCATATTTTGTTTCTTCTCTGGGTCACTTTGCTGTTAAGCTCGCAAACTCCTTTGGGTAGGAGGCATGGTGCTGATGAACAGCTATTTCATTATGCTAGTTTATAGAAAAGTGTTTTCTTTCTATGGCTGTTCTAGAATTGTTTTCACGCTCCTTTGTTTACCAGTTCTGTTTTCCTCTTTTTCTCATTTGTTTCGCAATCCTACAAACTCCTGAGAAGCATTCACATTAGCAACTACTTTTTATGGCTGATATTAAAAGGAGAGAAGCACCTTTTAATGTACTGGAAAACAGAAATTAATAACAAATTGCAAGTGATACAAAAAATAATTTGGGACATCTTGCAGAAATGCTGTTCAGATGGAGAAGCTTGCTGAGAGTGGTACAGTGCCATACTTCTCATGTGAAATGAAGTCCCTAACAGTTGTGATCTACAGGAAAACTTGCGAAGATAAAAAACATCCTTGTTTTTCTTTCTTTCTTACATTGTTCATTAATGATGCTTCTTTTGGGAGTGTTGCTTTTCTTCTGCCTAAGCACAGAACAAACTTCTTGTCTTTTTTATTGGAAAGCAACTTGGAAGAGCCATTTGCTTCTTGATATATACTGAGATATTAACCAGCCTATTTGAAAGTAATTAGAACAAACCAAAGAAGAAATCTGCAAGCCAACAGTGTTCGGTTGGTCATTATGCCTTGCTGAAGCATTCACTATGTAAATGTAACCTTCAGTTCGTCCTGATGGTATTGGAGTATGTTATTCCCACCTTGCAGCTGTGGTCGACATAATGTACCTTCGGTTTTGCATTCACTGTTCTATGTTCCATATGGTTTGTAGATTTTTTCTTCAGAATGTTGCATTAACAGTAACTGGCTTATTCTGCTAAGTCTTTGAGTAGCTCCCTTTTTTCCACAAATGTGAGAGCTGTTTAATGAAGATTATTTTAATTGAATTCCAAGATATTAGCAGAATTCTTTAATATGTTAACATAGCTGTCTACTGACGAGAAGTAAAATACAGATTAGCACATTGACCATAATTTAATGCTTTTCATTTTGAGCAATCCTCAAATACTTCTAATGCAAGTTCCTGGCAATCAAAGCAGAATCTACCATGCACAAAAGCATGTAGATGTTATTCAATGAGGAGCACAGTCTCTAAGTAATATGTGCCATCAGATATGTGGGAATTCTGACATTGAGCCTGCATGCGCTGCTCTCATCTGTCTGAGTGTCTTGTTTTCCAAGAAGTCATCACATGTTGTTACATGGCTTGAGTCAGGCATTATGCTTAGCTTGAGAGGAGAACCAGGTACTCCAGATTCCTCAAGCTCATGTGGTTCTAATGCAGGCTGTCAGTAGGCTTCCTCAAAGATATTTGAATTGCTGTGCTGCAGATCGTTTCAGTCACTCTTCAGTTTCCATGGCCATGGGCAGACCTTCCAGTTAGGTTTTCATCTGAGCATGGTAATAGGTGTTCAGTTAAGCAGCTGTTAGACAGAGGGCTTAAGCAAGATTCCAGAAATACTGCATTTTAAAAAGTGAACGCAGTAGAGGAATAGTTCTTGTTGTGGGTTTTGTGTTTTTTTTTTCCTGGAGAATTCCTGAATGATTAGGCCAGTATTTCAGGAATAGATAGATGTGTTGAGTGCTCTTGTTTCATAAGCAGGGCTAATGCTTTCTTGAATTGGTAAGTGCAATTGCAGAATCAAGTTGAAAATGCTCATTGAAATTTAGCTTTGCTTTTGTGTCTTGCACAAACATTAAAGTCAGTTGGGTTTGAAACTCAGCTTGAATTTCAAGTTCAGCACTGCAAAGTATGTGCTTCATTACATGTCTTACCAGTAGTGGTTACTCTGCTGGTCGCGGTGTCTGATTGTGTGTATGCTGATCTTGCTGATGATGTCGGCATTGTGGAGCATTCCAACAGTGGGACAAGTGGTCCTTTTGGTTTGTCATACAGTTTTAATTACAGTCAGGGGCATAAATTCTTTAGGTTGGCGGTGCTGTTCATGCTCGGAGTTATTAAAAGGAAACATTTTTACGTTTCATTGTCATTAAGAATGTTTTCTTATCAAATGTGTTCGATACTTGCATGTATAGTATGCATAAATAAAATCAGCCTCTCAGAATGTAAATAGAAAAGTTCTTTCCTGCTCTAGTGTTTATTCATTTTGGATGACAAGTATTAGAAATGTATTTTAAAAACAACCTATGATTCACTCCGTTCTGATTAAAAATTCAGTTGGCACACAACAAGATTAGTGATTGTGTACGGATGAGATTAATTTGGAGCTCATTACAATGACGCCAGTTTGAGTAACAAGAATTGTTTGTTATGTTAGCCTAGTTGATTGTTAATGTGAGCCAGTTAATAGCTGGAGTGCTTATTCAAAATGTTAACCCCATTTTTCCAATGATTTTGAAT
Organism: Cettia cetti; assembly: GCA_013401135.1. Taxonomy (NCBI): domain Eukaryota; kingdom Metazoa; phylum Chordata; class Aves; order Passeriformes; family Sylviidae; genus Cettia; species Cettia cetti. The sequence continues at coordinate 153,285 of VZUI01038597.1, read as the reverse complement.
TATCTTCTGTTTGGCAAAGAGGATACATTAGAAGTATAAGCAAGGTAACTGTCAGATCAAGGGAATGGGTGTCTTAGTATTCTACTTCAGGTATCCAGCTAGTCTCCCCAGAATTATTGCTATCAAAAAGGCTTCAGTAGCCTTAGTGGGAATGGAGACAAGACATGAGCATTTCCTGAAGCCTACTAAACACTTAATGTGTCCTTGTGGGCCAGTATATAGCATATTCCTTGTGGGAATACTTAGTGCTGCATTTGCATGGGAGGAAGATACTGTCATCACAGATCTTCAGAGAATAGCCCGCTGCAGTTCTCATGCCCATACCTAGCATTGGGAGGATTGTTTTCCCTTTTGTAATTGTTAATACTGAGTACAGATTCCAGTCACTGTGGAGTTAATTCAACTCATTGTGCTACTCAAGTGTATTGGCTGTCACACTCTATATCTTGTGTAGACCAATGTTTGTTTTTAAGTTCTTGTATTTGTGCTTATTAGACTCATTTGGCTATATGAGGACTGTTGTGAGGGTTGATTTTTTTTTCTGTGTCTCTGTTCAAAGTCTTAATCATTATTTCTGTTGGTTGCTGAGTTGGCTTTTAATGGGTAGTAAAGAGAGTCTTTAAATATCCCCCTCTTCCATTAATTGTTCTTCATTTACTCAGGTGCATGAGACACATGTTTAACAGTGTCAATTGTCCCCTTGCTGACAGTAACTCCAAAAAAAGCTCAAACATCTCTTATTTTAACTAATGCTGTTTGAACTATTTTGTTCTAAAAAGTCTGTCAGTTGCATTGTTAGCAAGGATTCAGATATTATGTGTTCTAGTGTGAGAGCTCCCCATAAGGGCAATGAGATCAATGGTTTTTGGAGTGTGATTTTAAAATATAAAGCCACAGCAGTTGGTTTTGCTTGTCTGAGAAATGCATGGGCAACCTATTTAGCTCTTCTTTGTGCTCTATTTCAAATGGCAGCAGCATATTTCATTCTTGGACCCCCTAACCTGCTGCTCTTGTACTGACAGCCTTAAATTACTTTGGCTTCAGTTGAACTTGGGGGATTTAAGTGAAACAGAATGCAGAATTGGATTCTTCAATTTATGAGAAGTTTTTTTTCCTTATTTTGAACTACTTTATATTCCCATTTATTGTGTTCATTTTTCAGTCATGTCTTGACTTTTTATGTCAATATGTGTTTTGTTTATCTATAATGCCATGTTATTTAACATTTAATTTTCTGAAACAAACATTAATTCTGAAAAGTTTTTATTCCTGTCCCTCTCTATTCATCCTACCTATTTTTATATATGGAGAATGCAGATATATGTGCACACGTGTAAATATATATATATATATATATATATATATATGCGTGTATATATACGTTCATTAGTCACCACAGCCTTGCTGAAGTTTGTCTGGTATTGATAGGCAATGGGAAAAAAATCACATTTTATGCCATCAGAGAAGTAATTTATTAGGGAACTTTCCCAAGGATTTTTTGACTGGTATTGTTGGCACTTACAGTATATGTTTTTGAGCAATAAAGATATGCCAAGGCATCATTCCTTTTAAAGCCAGATCTGAAAAAAAAAGTAATTTTGAATATATTTCGATCTGGTTTTGGTATCTGAGCTCCACACTGTTCCTCAGGGAATCACAAAATCACAGAATAGTTAGGGTTGGAAGGGCCCTCTGGAGCTGATCCGGTTCAACCCCTCTGCCAAGTTGAGTAAGTGCTGGATTTAAAAGGAGAAATCCCCAAAAGAGGATTCTGGCTGGATATTCTCTCCTGGTGTAGCCTGGCCAGCTTGACTGCAGCCTGTGTGAGGCCAGCATTCAGGAGGTCCTTCTGAGAAGTCACACAGTGCTGAGAGCAGGTGTTAGGATTATCCTTGTAGATGTGTGGTAAGGACAGTGGCTATACAGTCCAGCAGGAGTTCAAGAGGATGACAGAAAGAAAGGATTTCCTCTCATCTTTTCATCTTTGAGTCCATCAAGACCTTTCTACACTGGAAAATTATTCATTTTTCTCCTTGTTAGTCTTCTGAATTTCTCTTGCAGCCTTCCATTTTTGTTCTTTTTGTCTAGAGTTGCTAATATTTATAGGGCTGAGAGATGGTTAGCTACATTGTATTACTTTGTCATTTTCTATTTATGTAAAATTGTTGCATATATTTACCTCACTTTCTTTTGGCCAAACTTCAGCATTTCCTAGCAGTTTATAAAACGTGGCTTTCTTACTCAAAGTGTAAGCAGAAGAGAATATGCTGAGGTTAAAAATTTTGCTTTACTTAATTACAGCATTTTGGCTGGACTTTTCACTAGTGAATCCAGAAATTGAAAAAAAAAAGAGACTCTGTAGTTTGATAATACTTCTTTAATTTCAAGGGAACAAAATATCTGTTAGGATAGGTAGTTTTGCCTTTCTTGCTTAAATCTTGCTGGTGTAGAAGACAAAATTAATTCCCTTAGTTTTGTAAAGGACTCCAGGGGGAAACATTTCCTTTCATTTTTTTTGGCACAAGCTTCTCTGATAATGCAATTTCTCCCTAGAACGTGAAAGATTCAGAATATCATCTTTTAAAATAGAATATTTCAGTCCAGGAAAGACTGGTTTCTGAAGAGCATTAGGAATGTGCATGGACATTTGTCTGAAGGATGGCAAAGTGGGAAAAAATGTTTTTCTGCCATACTAACTAAAGTGCATGTGATGAAGGACTTAATCATTGTGCACTAGTAAAATAGGGGGAAAAAAACATTTTATTCATAGCATTGTTTTAGGAAAAAATAATTTTCATTTGTCATATGAATTTGACCACATTTTTCATGGTAATAGATTTAAGTGGGCTAGAAGTTTGGCCCAGAATAACAGGATGCTTAAATCTTAATGTAAAATGCTGAAAAAGATTTTTAGTCTTACATGTCTTTCCTTTGCAAGAAATGCAGTCCTTGCTAGGGGTAAGGATGGTATAATGAATTCCAGCAAATCATTCTCTTTCGAGCCATAGTTCATACCAGATATATAGCTGGATATCCCAAGCCAGATATATGAAAGCAGAACATCTTTTAGGTGAAAGTGTGGGAGTACAATGATAATATGTTGGCATTTATAATTCTTTAATGTAAACCAGCAACTTCTGACTATTTTTTGCTTCAGTTTATTAATATATAATCCTACTTTGCTTGAGCAGTGTTTTGTTAAAAACAGTGAAAAAAGTATTATGAGAAAAACTAGTGGAAACTGAAAGGATTCTGGCCCTTATGTGTTGTCACAGTATACTCTGCTTCCTTACAGTAGCTCTAGAAATACTAAGAAATGGCATGTCTTGAAAGCAACAACTTGTTAGCTTTTTAGAAACACATTTACAAGGGGCTTGGGTAGGGATGGGGATTCTTTTGAGAGAAAAGACTGACTCTAGGACAGTCTTCCTGAACTGAGAATACATTTAAATTCTGTGTAGTATGCCCATTAAATTCACATTGATGTGCTACTATAATTCATTTTTTCTGTAGAGGAAGTTGGTCATTGCTTATGAATATTCAAGTAGAAAAAACTTCTATATTAGCTGATTACAGAAGGACAGTCAGAAATGGTCATTCTGTCTAATAATGCAATTTTGTATTTGATTTAATTCTGGGTTGTGAATTCTGTCATAATTTATAATTGCACTTTTTTCCAATGAAATTAGTTTAAGTTTGGTACCCTTCCTTTGGTACCCTGGTTGGGGCAAAGAAATAAATGTCTTTGCACTCAGGGTAATTTTCACAAGATCTATTCATTTCCCCAAATGGAGGAGGTTTGAAGATGCATTTTCTTTCCTTTTTACCGGTCTAACTTTCAGCCTATATTTGCTTCAAAACCTCCTTTTGTTTTACTCATTCTTTACATTCTTTTACTGTGTTTCCTTGCTATCTTCTATTTCAGTTCCTCAGGTATATCTTTAGAGATAATTACAGAAATATAATTCAAATTTAGTCAGCATCTTGAGTCTTTTGTTTGCAGTGTAAGTGTTTGTACAGATTTACGTGAACTCTGCTGTATACCCATCTTCCCAGAGATGCAGCTTTTACTTTCAGAAATGAAAAATTAGTGTTTTCGTGCTGTTTTTTTGAGAAAAGATAATTAATTTGAAATAATTTTTCTGGTATGGTAGAGAAATATTTTTGACTTCCAGTATCTTAAAATTTACACAATGGTATTTTGTAGGTGTTTTCTTTAGGGACTGTATTTTCAAGGTTTTATAAACCCTCTTGTAGTACAGATGTGAAAGTAAAAATGGTGATACTGTTCTCACAAAAGTGAGATTCACCATGTTATATATTGATTTTAATTTGTGAGATTTTGGAAGGGGAAAAATGAAGAAAGAAGAAAACAGTTGTGCATGTGCCACCTGACGATAAATGCTCAAGGGATGTTAGTGGATGCTATCCAAAACATTAGCTGTGAAGGTTCTGTCTTTTTGCTGTAGCTAAAATTACTTGTGTTGACAGGAAAGAAAAAAACCATAAAAGCTGATAAGAGTGAAAGACTTGCTATTTGAAAGGGACTCTTGAGGTGAAGCACAGCCAGTGGTCTGTTCTCTGGTCCACTGGGGGTCTGAGGAGTTGAGGCCTGTTCACACTGCCATCAAGGCATGGTAGGTGAGTCTTTAGGTAAAAGATGCATTTGCCTATGTCTTGTGGGGGAATGTTTCTTGTCGTTATGCTTTATCCTTTTACTTGTCAGGTCTAGTTAAATATGTACACCTCTGGTAGCCCACTCCCAGAGGAAAAAAGTGCAGTGTACTCACATGGAGAAATTAATGATTAGTGCATTGGATTCACTAACCCAGAATTTAATACATGCTGAGGGAATTAAGAAATTCCCTCTTGGATCAGGTAAAGGTATCATCTGCTTTATGAGAGAGATGTGCTGAGAGGTCTGGTAAGAAACAAAACTTGCTCTAATTCCTTAGCAAAGTAGGACAAGAAATGCTTATGCATGCCAAGTCTTTAGGAGATTAATTAGATAGTAGGCAGTTGTAGCTTTTAAGGGTCTGATTATCTTCTAAGAAAGCTCTGTGGGAGAAACAGGCAGACACTTTCAGGAAGAGTGCGCAACACAAAAATGTTCTCCTGGGCTCAGCTTCACAGATTCTGGTTTTCCTGAGTACCCTTAACTTACCAAGATCGGCTGTCTCTTCACTGCTCCTTCAGCAGGAAACCAAAAAAATTCGTAGTAACCTTTGGAAGCTGAGTTTACTCTTTTTTTGGATGAATGGTACTTGAGGGGCAGTTTTGCATTTATTCTAGGTGAATGCAGAAATGTGTTCTCCATGGGATCTGTTATAGAGCTGCTTTGAGTATTGGATCATTTATCAAGAATCACATTGTGTAGCCAGTGGAAGAAAAAAAGGGGAAATAATTTCATGCACGATATAAGATGCTTTTCTGAAAGCAGAATTAATTTCTTATTATGTTGTTTTTGTGCTCTGTATTTTCTTGCTAATTCAGGGCCCTCAGGTATTTGGGATTTCAACTAAGGCTTTATAAGCTATTCTAATTTCTGTATTCAGTTTTCACAGCCTCTTGACAAAAATAAAAATTAAAATAAATACTGACAATCCGAGGCTTTGCTTAGTGCAAACGTTTTTATCTGGTATTCACAGCAGTAGAGCACACAAGGTCTGTAAATTCTTTGGTTGTATTTGCAATAACAGAAGTGCTCCAGAGTTTAACTGTTTTTTATGAAATGTTAAGTTCTGATGTTTGCTTGGGCCCAAAAATGATCATTTCAAGAAGATCACTCCAGAAAGTTGTTCCAGTGGTGCTTTGGGGGAGAGGGATATGAAGAACCTGTGAAAAAAAGATGACAAGTAGATGGCATGTAGGTTTACAGTGATTGATTTGAAACTGCAGCCTGTAGGATGTTTAAGTGCTGGCTGCTAAGAAACTGAAGCCTTTGAAGTTGTTATAACACTCCAGCCCTGCAAATACTGTGAAAAATATCTGTTGATAGAAAGATGTGAGCATATGGTAGATAATTATCCTGTGCCTTTTTCTGTGAGCAATTTTCCTGTGGTGGCCTGTGAAGAGTAGAGCAAAGCAGGGACTGAAACCAGATATGCCAGTTTCTAGGCTAATGCTGTAACCACTGGACTAGTTTCTCCTCTGTATTTATGCAGAAGATAAGTGCTAATATCACACTGTGATCTTTCTCATTTTGGGTAAAAACTTATATTGGTACTGATTTTAAGCCACTGTAGGATGCAAGTTGTGTGCATGTGGTGTGCAGAGATATAAACAAAATGCAAATCTGTACTTAACATTATTCTTTATGATAATTCTGGATGAAAGATGCTATAGAAATGCATTACCACTGTTACAGGCTTGGGAGGTTTTGTTTACTGACATTTTCTCATGAAAGTTAATTTCTTGCTTAGAAATATAGAAGTACACTAACTTAAAATAAGATCTTGCTGTTATTTCCTGTAGTATAGCCAGGAAAAACAGTTGCAATCTGTCTTCTTTAAAATCACATTCCTGGAAGATATTCTGGCAACCTGGGTATTTAAACACATTTCAAAGAAAAACAACTTCAAATCAATTAGAAATTGTTACCGTATTTCATTTCTGATAGTGTAGAATTACAGTTTGCTGCAGACATTGCCTGGAGTTATGAAATAAGCAATAACCTGTGAAGGAGTCTATGAATTAGCAGCTTTATGGAACACGAGGCCCATTGTATTGTGAAAAAAAAATGGGGGGAATAGGTAATCATGGGCACTGAGTAGTTTGCATAGGTTCTTGATTAGCTTTTTTGGAAGGATAAAGGAAAGAATACAAAGCACAGAATGTTCCAGAACAAAATTTAAATGCGTTTTCTGTGCCAGAAGTTGAGTAGTACAGCATCTTTGGAAAGCTAAACTGCATGTCTTTGCTAATGGGTCTGAGAAGTTACTTTGTTGGGGGTTTTTCACTTGCTTCACCTGTAAAGATCTCACTAGAACTGATAGTGTCAGGCTGCAAATTTTCCTTGTCTCTTCTGAAAATCCAGTTGGTGTCAATACTACTTGTTTAAATGAATTACTGTTGAAATGGCTTAAATTGCACGCTGTGGGTGGCCTTATAGCAGCTCTACTCTGCCTTTTATACCAACTTCAAGTGAATTCATTTTCTCAACTCTGGTCATGTCTGAATGTCAAAAAACCTTTCCCTATCAAACTGTTCACGTATTGTGCAGCCAACTTTTGTCAGCAGACAGGATCAGGAGCCAGGGAATTCAGAAATTGAATTTGCAGCCCGACAAAATCTCTGGGGTTATACTTCTTAGTGAAAATCAATGCTCCTTGGTGAGATTGTTTAACTTAATATCTGGCAGATTGTCAGAACAGATCTCCTGAATCACTCGGATTTCTCCAGTATAGACAGTTTGATGGACGCCTATGGTCTATTAATCTCTGTATAATAATTGAATACTATTTTTCCATTCCTATTGCCACACAACATAAGCTAGAGGGCAAACTTAGTGAAGGTACATGTTATTGGTTAGTCACTTAAAGGTCTAGATAACTGTTTTCTTGAAGGCCTTGTCCTGAAACTTTGTTCTATAGTAAAAAAGCCAGCCAGGAAAACTTCTGCCATGAAGGAGCATTTAACTTCCTTATATTGAATTGCTCACTTATGGATAGGTAAATAGTTATTGGCCATCTTCTGTATGACAGTAGCTACAACTGTGTGGGCAGTGATGCTTTTGGAGTCTGGTCTCTATCATATGGAACTTCTCATTCCATTACTTTTTCTGCAGGCCATTTTGAATTTATTCCTGTAGATCATTTTTCATTCATTCCCTAACTGGAAATATGGGGTTTATCCAGTTGTCACAGATGAAATTACCAGACTTTTGTGTCCACAAGAATATACAGTCATCTTTGGATGCTACCAAACCTGCTACTAAAACTTCTGTACTTTTTAAGATGAGGCAACAATTGATCTTTATAGAAAATGAAAGTTACACAAGTTGCAGTATGGCAAAGCCAAAAAAAAAAAAAAAAAGCTGAAATTAAAACCTGAAAGGTTGAAATTAAGATCTCATGCATGAAGTTGCTCCTAGTGTTAGCAGAGATCGTGGAGAGACATGCAACCAGTGTCTAGACAGAAGAGAATATTTGAGCTTCCATCTGTGTACTCAGAAATTACAGGTATATTCTTCAATGATAGGCTGAAAAAAATGATAGTCCTAACCAATCTGAGTTGTGCATGTAGGCCATCATGTGAGATCAGCAGGAATGCAGAACTAATTGCAGATGCAATTTGGGTTGATTCATAGAGATATATTGTTGCACAGTGGGCCACTTTCAGTCTAACTGGCTAACCATTGAGTAACTTCGGGAGTTTGCACTGCAGAGTTCATTTCAAGATATCTATTGGCAAACAAGGCAAGGAATTATGTCCAAGTCTGGATTTCTTTATTTTAAATGCATTAATGATTGTTCTGTTAAATTTTATTAACTCTCTGGAAAGCCTGCAGAGATCTTTAAATAAATCTTTAAATAAATTATGCAGGATTTATTGAGTGAAATATGTAACTTAGTATGTCAATGCCCCAGACACTGTAATTATTTTTTCTCTATAAAATCCATTTTATTCACAATTTTATAACAAATTCAGAAAAGAAAAAACAACTCTTTTCAGCATGCATGTGATTTTGGTAAAATGATAACATATAGATTTGTGAGCAAGGTATAAGATTTTGATATAAGCCACAGAAGACAACAAGTCTTTTTCTATATACATAATTGTCTTATTATTTCTGTATTTGGGTTTTTCATACCTTCTTGGCTTCAGTGATCAGTCTGTGTTCTTATTCCCAGGATTTTTAAAATTGTGACAACTAAACCTCATAATCTTGAAGTTGCATCAGAATTTAATACTTATACAGGATCTGAATTTTGTAGCAGAACTTGAAGCCATGAAACACAAACACCAGTAGCTCTGTTCTTCTAATGTTTTAAATCTTCTTAACTACGATCTCTTAAAAAGCTCGATTGGTTAGAGCTGGAACGCAGCCTTCAGGCAAACAATCAGAAAATTAAGCATACAGGTTACTACTCTTTTTGCTCCAAGTTTAATATTTTGCTGATTTCCAAAGTCTTAATAGTGAATACAATACTGCATCGCTAAATAAAATCTTATTTAGAGGGTCCTTTACCTCTAAAGAAGCAGGTCAACTTACTGTTGCAGGGACACTACTCTCATCAGCTAAAGTGATGAATTGTGTGTCCTCAGAAGAATCTCCGTGATGCTCAAATTGTAGCAATGTAGACACTCTAAAAGGGATAAACTTGACAAATCAAATTCTGCCTTGGATTTCAGCAATGTATTTTACAGGTGGTTGCTTACTTTATCTTTGATTTCAAAAACAAGGAAGATTAAAGAAGGTGCTGTTTGAAACTGAGAACAATACAGCGCCTATTCTGACATCCTGTTGAAATTGGATTTACGGTAAAGTTGTTTAAAAGTATTTTCATGTGAAGGAACCTAATGCTTAGGGCAAATAAGTATCACCAAGATTTGTAAAAAGAAATTTCATAGATAAACATGACATTGTATACTGTCATGTTTGTGTTAAAATTTATGAGTTTAGATCTTGTGAAAAGTACAGCCCTTCTGCAAAGTTAACAAAATGGATGGAAATGTAGTGGCCAAATGCCAAATAACATGCACTACAATAATATAATTCTAAAGCTGAAAATGTTTTATATAAATCTGAACTTGTGTTTCAGAAAATTTTTGCAGCCCTTGTATGTTTCTTCTTTCATCAATGAGAATCTGTTATAATTCATGTATGTCCTGGGTGGGTAGTTCAATTGTTCTTCAGGTGATTTGTTTTTATAACCCGTTTGTACTTTGAAACTTGAGTTGCTGAATGAGAGGTGTTCAGTAAGGATCCTACAGTCAAATCATTCATTTTAATTCCTGTAGCTTTAAGGCAGTGCAGAATGAACACTGTTTTGATGCAATGTTCCTGAATTCTTTGAAAAGAGTACTTCTTTAGCTCTGTGCTGCACAAATGACAATGGATTTCCTCTTGCTCTTTTTTTGTTCTGTAGTGTAACGTTATTTAAAAAACAAAAGGTTCAGTTGCATTTAGGTCAGTTATTAAAATACTGTTGGTCATTTCCTTTGACAGAACATTTCTATTGTGTTATACCAATGTCATTAGGAGGAAAGGTTATTCCCACTTGTCTGGCTGATATCAATACGTACTGGCATATTACATCCTCTGGCTTTCTGGAAATGTTTTATTTGAGCAGCAGCTTGGGAACAGGAAATTTAAAGTTATATGTAGTCTGGTTTCAGACTGCGTGATAGAAAATGTGTTTCCTAGAAGATGCTGTCTACCTGACGGATTTTCTCTAATATTTTGTAGAATTGGATAAGCTTGAACGGGTTCAAGTTGAAAAAAAATTTTACCGGCTGTAGGTGGCAGGCAAGGAAGAACAAGGCTTTCAGTCACTCTGTAATACTTGAGGAACTTGTATGAATTGCATTAGTATGTCACCAATTCACTAATTCCTCTGGAATGTAGTTTACCTTTTAAGATATGTCAGTGATAGTATTCCCATTTTGTAAGTGTTCCTATTGTCTAGAAGGGGAAGAAAACAGAGTACTTTTACATCAAACTGTGGTCAGATGTGAAGCCTTTGACTCTGGGGTAACTTTTAAAGGCAGAGGCTCAAGGATAGCATTTTAGCCATGCTGAGCACCCCTTTATTCCAGAATCAGAGCGAGGAAAATAGGAATACAGTTCAATCCTGTAGCTGTTCATACATGTAAAACACGGTAATACATACTTCCTGTTGCTTTCACTGAAAAATCAGACGGTATGTTTCAAGCGATGATGCTGAAAACGAGAAATTCATTTTTGGTAAGATCTTAATATATATTATTTAAGTGGGGAAAAAAGTATAAAGCTGTGGGAAGAGAAACACTTGAAATATTAAGCCATCATACACATGTACTGAAGTCTATATAAAACTATTCCATAGGGACATATCTAAAGTCATCAGAAATAAAAAAAGTTATAACCCTTTTTTAATGGAAATAGACATCTTAGTTAGAGATCAGGCTACAAGTAAATTTCTCTTTCTCTAGAGCTGAAGCATGGTGGTGCCTGGTGAGTAACTGATTAAGTTTTCTGTCTACCTCTTCAGCGTATCAGAAGATAAAATTTATACACAAACTCATTTGGTTTTTTTCAGGCCAGAGCTGTGGAGTCTCACCTTGCTAAGATCCTGTTTCAGTTTTAGCTTTTTGTAAACCTCTTCATAAAGCTGAAAGTAGCTGAGGCTGGAAGGAGCCTTTACATAGAGATCATTAGCCCAGCTGCCCTGCCTGGGGAGGATCGGATAGATCAGGCTGTCCAGGTCCTTGTCTAGTTAGTTTTTGAGTATGTCTAAGGACAGAGACTGAACAACTTCTCCGTGCAACCTGTTCGCTTGTGTTTGTTTCCTGTATTTATTACTCCTGGTGTTACACAAAATACGAATTTTTTTAATGAAATGTCTTCAACTTACAGGAACAAGTAACATGGCATCTAATTACATTGAATACAAATATGGATAAGAAATTTTATGAAGCTACTATATTATATCATCACTTAGTTGTAAAATGCAGATATCTTTGCTATCTGAGTTTCTTAATGTTAACTGTACAATTCATGGAATTTAAACTTCTGTTGCAGCTAGTTTATTGTCAGATGTCTGTGTGATATACAGCTTTCTAGTACCTAAATGGGCCCTCAAGAGAGCTGGAAAGGTAGTTTTTACAACAGCGTGGAAAGGTGAGGGAAAGAGTAATGGCTTTAAATTGAAATAGGGTAAATTAAAATTAGATACAAGGAAGAAATTATTTGCTGTGAGGGTGGTGTGAGGCACTTGGAACAGGTTGCACAGAGAAGGTGTTGATACCCTGTCCTTGGAACTGTCAAAGGCCGGGTTGGAAGGTGCCTTGAGCACCCTGGTCTTGTGGAAGGTGTCCCTCCCCTTTAAGGGCCCTACCAACCCAATCCACTCCATGATTCCATGAAATGCAGATTGATTTTGCTTACACTCACAGCTCACCAAAAGCCACATGATTGTGTTAACATGCTCTGAGGTTGTATCAAGAAAACCACTTGAAGATCCAAGTGCAAAGCCTATGAGCACCTAAGTACTTTCAGCCAGTGCTGTCTCATGTCCTAACAGCATGGTCTACAGGGCGAGTCCTCCTTTTGTCTTTCGCATAGGGCTGGTTTTGGTCAACTAGATGCAACATTGGTCAAATTTGGTTTGTAACACCACATACTTCCTGAATAAAACTTACTGTGTACAGAAGACTCATCTAAGCCAGTTATAGGAGTGGTAACTGTTACTGACACAGTTACCCTAATTGTATTAATATTTTTATTTCTATTAACTGTATTTCTTGAAGTATATTGAACGTGTACTAAAAATTTCTGCCAAGTATATTAAAGAGACTTCTGTGTATGGGTGACATTTGTGTTGAGGGGGTGAGTCAAAGTAATTCAAGTGAAGAGACAGTTAAAACGAAATAAATCACAAGGTTGAGGCAAGAAATGAGAACCCATTTGCTCTGCTACTGGGAATGTAGCCACTGAAATAATAGAGCAGAGCAGTTTCTGTAGTTGATTTGCCTTATTCACTTGGTTGGCTGCTTTTTGAATCATTTACTGTGCAAGCTTGTACTTATCTAATCCTTGTGTGTTGTGTATCAGTTTTAATTTAATTTAAACTTTCTCAGTTCCCAGATGCAACAGTATAATTTTAGGAAAGAGTAGAATGGTAATTTGGGCCTATATAAGCCTGGTAGTAGCCCTGTTATCAGTTTCATGGTAGGTCTCCTATTTGACATTAAGCTTCTGCTGTTTCACCTGGCTTTCTTCCAAAGCAGGTTAGAACTTTTGTATTTTAAAATTATGGTTTAGCTTTGTCGCAGGGGTTCCACATGCATATGTGCCTCTGGTATCAGTATGGAAGGAGGATTGCTTGTCTTTTATTGCTGTAAACAGTTTTGGTCTTTGTTCTTTTGTACTCAACAGAATTTAGCTTCCTGGAATCCTTCAAACCCCGAATGCCTCCTGCTTGTTGTGAAAGAGCTTGTGCAGCAGTATCACCAGTTTCAGTGCAGCCGATTACGGGAGAGCTCTCGTCTCATGTTTGAATATCAGACGTTACTTGAAGAGCCCCAGTATGGAGAAAACATGGAAATTTATGCTGGCAAAAAAAACAACTGGGTAAGCTCTTAGTTAATCTAAATTGCTTTTAACAAATACAGCTCTTGCTTCGGAAAACTTAAGTTCTTCCTGTGGACCTCTGTGCTTTCTGTTTCCAATGGAGAAAGCTCCTATTTGACTTCAGCTCATTTTTTTATACTCCCTGTTTTCCATTACCTTGGTTGAACCAGATTTCCAGGTGAGAACTGGTTTTGAACCTGGTGGTCATTCATTTGGTTTATAGGTGAAAAATTTGAAACTGTTGAAAAGCCTGTGCTGTGTTTAGAGGGCACAGTACAATGTTAATGTGGAAGTTTGAGTCAGCTTTGATGATTTGAGAGGCAGAAGAACAGTGTTGGTATGACTCCCTGCCAGCCTACCAGCCTGCTTAGAGGTAGGATGTATTTGGGTGCATTTCCACATTAGGATTGAGTTTATTGAACTGGCAGCTGCAGCTGCCACCATCTCTCTTGCACTGGTATAAGCTGAGATGAGTTGTTCCAGGAGAGGAGAGGAAAAACTGGAGAGGAGAAACTAACTCAACTAATTTGCTGCAAGAAGAGGCAAGATGGGCTAGAACAGTGACTTTTTAGGGCCATGCTTTCATATGACAGTCAGACATTAAATTGGCTTATCTGTTTCCTGAAGTTATATCCCATCTTCCCACATGGGAAATGTGCCATTCTGTATAGAAACATTCTGTGTATACTCTCTCTAAGATGTGGCCATTGGCAATGTAGACATTTTGGTTACTGTGTGAATTGATGGGGGTTTTTTTTAAATCTATCTCTGCCACAGAGTAATAAGCTTTGCAAAAATCAGGGGGTTTTCTGCTGATGATATATTTTTCTTGGCAAGTTTGGACTAAGATATGTCGGGAAATATATAATGGTGTTTATGATGATTTTTTTCCCCTCTTGCTTTCAGAAATAGCATACTCTTAAGATAAACTGGCCTTCAGAAGCAGTATCTTCTAAAACAGGTGCAGTCTGAAAAGTGATGAAAATTCAGCAGTCCTATTATCAAGACCTAGAATTCAACTTTATATCACTTCAATCATCCTTAGGTTACAGGTGACTCAAGGATGTTCACTTTACCACTCACATATTCACCTGGTTTTCTTTCCTTAGACAAGTCATCTAGGCCTTTTTTATTTGAACCCAGATTTCTCTTCAGCAAAGAAATTCAGACCACTTTAATGTTTATAGATTAGAATATTTGATTGAAATTAACTTATTCACAGATCTAATTGTCCATAGCTTGCATCACAAACAACTTGCTATATCTCTGAATTTCATCAGACTGGTTTATTGAAGTGCAGAAGGCTTTCTGAACTGTACTGAAATTCTATAAATTTTTTTGCCAGTTGCGAAAATCTACTCAAGATTGTTAAAAACTAAGGAGGTTCTTTGCTTTTGAAAGGAAAGACATAGCTACTAAGCCTTTTGAGTCTTTTCTGAGTCTTTGGTGACTGAATAAAGAACTTTCTTTTCTTCAGTTTTAAATGCTGTTTTAATTAAAATAGTCTGATAAAATTTAAATACGTATTGAGTCAAGTCCTTTCATATAGCAGAGCTATAGATTTTTCCATAATGTGTGCTTTTTTTCTAAGTCTTCATTCTCTGTCAAGAAGACTCTTGAGAGTCTTGAAGATTCTGTGAACTTGGTATATGTGACAGAGGCTTGTTTACTAGTGTCCTGAAACAAAATTGTAAAACTACCTTGTGTAGTTCTCTTTCCTGTCCTTTGCAACTGTTTTGTTAGCCTCAAGGATCAGCAAAATATGACTGTTTTTCTAAAAAGCCAGAGGCAAACGGCCTTTTATCTTCTTTGCCTAGAAGTCATTGAAATTCATGTTGCTGCTGTCTCTCAGGAATCAATAGTAGTTCAGCAGATTTCTGAAATAATCAATTATGAGCCTTGCACAGTGTTATGAAAGCAATCAGGTGCATGAGTTAAAAATACTTTGATGAGAAACCCTGAATTCAGCATTCTGACCCAAAATGGAACAGAAATTTACTCTTATACCTTTGTTCCACTATCTCCAGTTTCCTAAAGTTAAAGTCTCCAAGATACATGACAAATCGACAACTCTTGTCTAGCTTAGTAGCTTCATGTTGGCAGATGTCTTAGTTTGGAAAGACAGGTGTGTGCCAGGGAAAAGCCAGAGCTTCCCTTGGAATAGAGAATGTAAAACCCCTCCCTGTGAGTTATTATAATTTTGAAATTAAGGGGCTTTCAGGCAAAGATATGGGAATAGGAATAACAGTTCTTTAGTAGTAGTAGTAGTACAAAAAAGCAAACAAACAAAAGAAGAAAAACACTGGCAGAGTCAGAACACAACCTGACAACCTGTTGGTCAGGGTGTTGGTAGCATCAAATTAAGTCCTCCTGGAGTGACAGATGAGATTCTGTTGGAGTAGATGTCATCCTGTAGGAAGGGTCCAGTGGTGGCAAGATGGGTCTGGTCTTCCTCTGGGAATCTGAATCTCAGGTTTTATCCAGGTAGGAATGCTTGGCTTCTCCCACTGCGTGGAGCTTCTCACAATGGAATGATGTAATTTTATCAGTCATGCAGTGAGTCTTAATGGCCTGTTAGCAGCAGATATTGCCCGGGGAGGATGGGTTGCAGAGGAAATAAAGAAACACCACCCCACCTGGTTTAAACAGCTGGCCCATTAGCAGAAAGACACCTGCCCCCCCAGCCCCAAGTTATGAGATAAAGAAAAAACACCTCTTCAGCCAGTTTCAGCAGATGGGAATAGAATACATCTTGCATTGCAACCCAAGACAGCAGAGTACCAGCAGATGCAGGAGCCCGTTACATACCTAATCAGGGATGTGGCCAGAAATTCATCTGTCTTAACCTGATGCCAGTATCCTGGTGTTTCGGGCTGGGGAGGTGAGTACCATGTACAGGAGCTGTTCCCTGTCCAGCCAGAATACCTTTGGAAGTATTAGTTTGCAAAATAATCTTGATTGGATGATATGAAAGATCTAAACTTCTTGGAGCAACTGATGATCAGAGCAGCATTGATCAGAGGTCATTCACATGTTCAGTGGCCATCCCAGTTCATCAGACTTGGTGTTATACCAAAAATAATTTTCTGGATTTTATGACAAATGTTGCATGGCATTTCTTGAAAGTCCAGAAGAGAAGCACTATCTGTAATATCCATTTCACTCCAGATAAAAAGTGAGGACCTTTACTGTCATCATAGCAGTCTTCATGTTACACGTGAGCATGAAGTTGGTGATTTTTGTGCATGTATCAGTAATACAGCATCATGCCAACAGAAGTTGACGTCTCTCCTCACAAGTGTACTAATCAGGAAAGGTTTCACAGTTGGACTTTAATGTACATTCACTTTTTGTTGCATAATGTTTGGTTCTATGAACAATTGCTTTGCCTACCTTGTGTGATTACCAGTGACAAATTCTAAGGGCAATTCTCAGCTAGCTGGCATAAGGGTGGATTACAGCCCAACATCACACAAACCCTTTTGGCAAGTGATATAACTTGAAAGGTACCATTGGGAAGATTTCAGTTACATTCCAGAACTTGTTTTTTTCTTGTTTAGTGACTTAAATGTAGAATGAATTATCTCTAGTTCATGCCTGGTAGGTAGACCCAGAAACACGTTCACACTGACAAATGGGTTAGCTTATCTCAAATTATCCCAGTTTTTTGTACTTAATTGCATAAAATCAATGTTTAACACTCTCTTTACTGCTAATCCAGACTGCCTAACTGCTGTGTGGCTACTTTATTGAACTAAAAAAATAGAAATAAGAAAATATAAATATGGAGGAAATCAGGCAGGCATTTGTTTTTAAAAAACAGTTAACTACTTGTTTCATAACCAGGTGGACAAAGTCTGGTTTTAAGGAAGTGTATGAAACAGAAAGGAAATCCTTTCTATTTCCTTTTCATACCCTTTATATGTAAAAAAGAGCAATGTGTATGGGATGCTTGGCAAATTTTCAGTAAAGGGTTGTCTAGGTGTTTAGAGTTAGATAATTCTGAAAACAAAGTATTTAAAACCTTCTACTTAAGCTCTTTCCCTCTAAGTTTATTCAGAGGGCACTTTTGATATGTGCTCTCCTGTCTAAACACAAATTCTCCTAGGTGTACCTGCAGTGTTTGTAAAGATGCCTCTGTTTATCTGTATGCTCTTATCAATTTGTCAGGTTTTTAGCTATGCTTTGAGAGTCTGCAGGTCTCGCCAGACCTTTGTCCGGAAATAAGTACTGCCAAGATACATCTATATTTAGGGCATAACAAAATATAGTCTGATTTTTGTCCTGCACATTGTTTTATTCTAAATACTTTTTGCTGTTGACTTACTGGCAATGAGGGGTAATGGTTTTTAAGGTGTTTTTTCATATGACACCTGTGAAATCTGTAAATTTTTTTTTCCTCTCCAGTAGTTCTATTGAGCAGTTTAGTTTTAAATCTCAACCCTTCTCTTTGATATGAGTTCTTACACATTTTTCTGGATAGCATTTAATCTTCAGAATGTTTGTGGTTCTGTTTTAGCTACCAGATCTCATTAGTGTTACCTTTTTTCCACAGACCGGAGAATTCTCAGCTCGCTTCCTCTTGAAGTTGCCTGTTGATTTCAGCAATATTCCTACATACCTTCTCAAGGTAAAAATTATTGTCTAAGTTGACAATATTTGTGAGAGAGTATGAATTATTGCAATCTCATTAGTAATTATTTTGACTTTCCTGCCTTCCTGCTCTCCAAGAGTTTGAAAGTTCACTATTTCTAAGTCTGATTGGATTATATTTTGGAAAGGTGATGTTAGATATACTGTTGTTTTGTGTGCCACTTTAGTGGCATCTTTTATGTGCGTCTGGAATTTCATGACATGTAGTGTTGGGATTTTTAATGAACAGTCTCAATTGTACCAGTAGTCTTGATAGTAGAAGCAGAAAAATAAGGTAAATATACCATTCCTTAACATGGAATGAAAGCAAATTTTAGTTACTTGAACTGAATGCTTCAGTTACTACTTTGCTTCATTGTTCACAATGAACAGAAATTTGACCAGATGCTTTTGAAAGTAGGACTATAAAGTATTTTTGCATTTTAGGATAAAAAAGCATTTATTTCTTTTCTAAGAGGAGAAACAAAACCAGAAAAAGCAATTTGTGACAAAGTACCACCGTGGAAGAATTTGAAATGAGTGGTTGTTACAGCACAGGGACAGTCTCTCTCTGAAGCAGCTACTGTGGAAGCCCATCATAAGGTCAATGTTACTATATTTAGAGAAGGCAGTGAGAGATCTGTTTTTTCTGTCTATCATGACTGTCAGAATGCAGTGCCAGAACTTCCACTGCAGACAAGGTTTGAGTCAGTTCATGTTGCCAACACTCATCTTGCCTTTAAACCATGTGTCTGCCTTCTTTTACTTTTTAATATTTGGAAAGAGGAACAGCTACTTAATCTTTAAAAACTAATGTGTTGAGATGAAATTGTCAGAGTGAATTCCATTAACTCCTCTTCACCTTATTGTTAGAACTGTCTTCAGCTGTTGTTAAATCACAATTAAAAGTGTGAGACCTCACCAAATATCTCAAGCTACAAACCATGAAAATAAAGGCAGGCACAACTATAGTCTTGACTGAAATTTTTGGTTGCAGTTTGAAATTGTAGTCCTGTGATCTTTCTAGCTTCTGTAGATTGTTTTCTGTTTGAGGAATGAGCTGCTTCCCAAAAGTATGAAGGTACTTTCAATAGCAGCTCTTCTCCCAGCCGCTTTCTTTGGGCTTTATCTTCTCACTTGATGGAAATGTTTCTGGTCGGATGTAAGAGGGGTGGCTAAGGCCTTTCTGGGAAGGTTGGTGTTAAGCAGGACAGAGCAACAGTTCACCTAGACTGCAGGATACCTGTGGTTTGCTCCTTAAGGACACTAGAGAAAAAAGAAGACTGAGAATGTGAACTGTTCTGTATGCTCCACCGGAACTCCCAAATGCCGTATTTTTCAGGAACAATTTTAAATGAGTCAAGAATTTCAGGACAAGTGCAGAAGGTGTATGTTCAATAGCTTCAGTTGCAGGGCTATCTTGTTCCTCTCTGTTCAGTTTCTGGGAAAAGTTGCAGGTTGGGAGGTGGTGCATGACTTAAGTACCTGCCATTATGTAGGAACACCGTGATAGATGTTGTTTCTGAAGAGTAATGTTTTCATGCATGACAGCATACTCCTCCTTGCTGTAATTCCCAGTCATGTTCACTAAACATCTTCTTTAAAGGAGGTTCGTATACTGTGGGTAAATCATTAGTGCTCCACAAGTCTCCTTCTGGAGCTTTGTTCATCCTGAGTACTGAGTGATTCATTAGTCTAGAGGAAAACATGTATTTATTTTGCATGCATATGTAGTGTGAGATGAAGAGACACACAGAACAGGTAGCAGAATCTAAGTTTCCCAGTCTGCCTTTATTTTGATATTTCAGAAGTCTTTATGTCTTAGCTTTGGGGTTTTAAAATTAGTGTATTTTTATATGTTATAGCCTGGATTTTTGCAGCAGCGGATCCTTCTTGATAGGCAATGTACTAGTGAAATCCTTAGTTTTCTTGATCAGGCTTCAACAGTGCAAGCTGGCAAGTTAACTGTCTGTAGTAGGAAAGTGACATGTAGTCTGGCTGAGTAGCTACAGGAGAAGCAATACTGTTTTGTTCCAGATGTATTTGTTGACAGTAGAAAAATGGCTTGATTTAGGCTCCAGCATGGGCTATGACATAGTGTGCATTGTAGCAGGCAGGATTGCTACACCCTTGCTGCCTTTAGCTTCCTGTATTCTGACCTAGATGTTGTCTTGTGACAACAACATAAGCAACATAAAAGCAGGTAGAATCATAACTACTCTGATGTGATTTAAATAATTGTGCTCTGTCTACTCCAAATTTGTAACGCTATTAAACAAAAAAGAGATTTTTTTTTTAATCTGTCCATGTCTTTTTTTTTTTTTTGGATGAGACTTTTGACATAAATAGACCTTTAATGTATTGCAATAAAATAGTTTATTTTCCATCATGGCTGCCATGCTGGTTTTGATGCTACCTGCTGGATTATGGTACATGATTGATAGAGTCTCTATTGATGCAGTGGAAATAATTGTTAAAATATTACCCTAAAAGGTGGAAGAGCAATCAGCAATTGAAGGCTGTTAGTGTATTAACAGCTTAATGTTTTACTGCAGAATTCAATGTGTTTGAATTACATTGTCTGCAGCCAACCTTATAGTGTGCAGTAGCTTCTCTGTCGTGATTTGCAAAGTTCAAACCTGTTGTGCTTTCTCTGTTATCTTCGTTTTTATGTTTAATGAATACTACTTGTGTTAAAATCTGATGAAATATTAAAGACCATTATTTTTTCCTAATTAATCACTCTTAGTATCCCAGTGATTTCTAATACTCTTCTGAAGTTCTTATTGATGTCAGTAAGTAATCACACTACCAGCATGACTGTAAAGCTTTGTACCATAAGACAGTACTCTGGTTTGACGTTGTAAGCTGTGAGATCAGTATGCAGTGTTACAAAATCTTTGGGGTTGTTGAGAATACACTCTAGAATCATAAGATTTATTCTGTCAACTTCCTACTGATTGTGGTGAAAGTACTTTTCCTATAAAGAATAAAAGTTGAAGGTGTAGCAAAAGTTGGATTGTTATGGACTGGAGAGGTGAATTTGCCAGGTTATTTCAACGGTATTCATGACACTAAATTTAAAATTGAATTCTAGTGTGTGTACATTTAAAGTAAAATTCATGAGTATATTATGAAGACTGAGTTAATAGTTAAAAGAGCAATGCAGAGTACACTGTTTCTTCCTTTGAATTCTAAAATTGTAGTAAAATGTCTTCAGTTATTCTAGTAAAATTTCTTCAGATTTTATTTAGTTGGAAACATAATACCCATTATAATGTCTGCAGCAGATAAATCTCTCTTCATAACTTCTCTTGGCATATTCCTTTACATTTGAAAGAAAAGGCATCATTGTGTATTTTCTATGCTAAAGAGCTGCTCTAGAAGAAATTTTGGCTTACACTTAAAAAGCACATTCATTATTTTTTCTTTTAGAAAGTTATACTTTAATGGAAAGGTTTTTAATTGAATGTGGACTTTTGTATCCACTTTCAAATTGTTTTCTTATGCAAATTCATTTGATATAAGTGAAAACTTTGTGTTGAAACAGCCACAGAATCAAGCTGATGGCTCAAACTGCTGCAAAGTTTATTATGATAAATCTTTCATTAATGTTCTCTCTTATTTGAAAAGAATGTGGCTTTGGCTCAGGAAAATCCTTGTATGCTTAGCCTTTTTTTGCAGTTGGATTTTTAATCAGCATGTTCATTTTGAATTAAATTCTTTTATGTTGGGTGCAGCATTTTTGATTTTCTCCACAGTATTTTATAAAGGGAAGTATACACTGTACATACACATACTTTTGAGAGTCAGTCTCTAGTTCACGTTTCTGCCTCTTTACAGATACTGTGTATGCCACAGTAATAAGAAAAGGTAAGAGGCTCAATATCTAAAATATCTTTCAAATTTTTATAGAATTTTTTATGCTAGAAAAGATCATGAAATCAAACGGTTAACCCAGCACTGCCAAGTCCTCTAATAACCCCATACCCATCCCTAAGTGCCCCATTTACACATCAAATGAACACTTCCAGAGGTGTTCCACTACTTCTCTGGGCAGCCAGTTCCAGTGCCTGATCACTCTTTCAGTGAAGGAATTTTTCCAGGTATCCAATCTAATCCTCTGTGCAACTTGAGGCCATTTTCTCATCTCCTGTTATTTGTTACCTGGGAAAAGAGACTGACCCCCACCTCATTACAACCTCCTTTCAGGTGTTCGTAGACAGAGATAAGGGTCCTCCTTGAGCCTCAAATTCTCCAGACTAAACAACCAGATGTCCTGTCCACTCATCACAAGACTTGTGCTCCAGACCCTTCACCAGCTCCATTGCCCTTCTCTGGACACATTGCAGCACCTTGATGTCTTTCTTGTAGTGATTGACCCAGAACTGGACACAGCACTGGAGGTGTGGCTTTGCCAGTGCTGAGTGCAAGGGCATAGTCACTGCCCTGCTCCTGCTCTCCTGCTGGCCACACTATTGCTGATACAGGACAGGATGCCATGGCCCTTCTTGGCTACCTAGATACATTCATTCTGTGTAGTCTTGTTTCTTTCTTGGTAGTTTTTGTCATTATGATTTGTCATTATGTAATCATAATGACAAATCATTAAAAACCTTCAGCTCAGTAATTTACAAATTGTACTTGTTTATGTGACGGCAGTATGATTGCACAGTATTAGTGGATTTCCAAAGATATTGCCAGTGATGCTGTTAAAAACAAGACATTTAGGTATTTTTCTTCTTATTTCCATGAGGGTTTTTAATGTTTTGACTAAGTAAGATGTTCCCTGATTACCACCACCTTCTTGTATGTATCTTTTAAAGTACTCATTTCCTATATGTATGTACCTGCTTGTTGTCCTCTGAATAATTTAGCTAAATTCGGACTAATTCAGCTGTGATGCTGTCACCAGCAGCCTTCCAATAATTTTTCGGTATTGAAGTGTAAAGGAAATATGCAAGGCAGACATCTTTCTTTAGATGCCTTTTTTTTGTGATGACCATTGTATTCAGTGCATATCTTTTAGAACTGAAATAAATAACAGACATTGTCTAGACACATTGCCAGGGGCCAAACAGTTGTGTGTAAGACTGTCAATGGAAGAGGTTTATCCTCAAGTTCAAATTGAAAGATAAGAACATATTTGTGTTTTTTTCCTTAGTCTGATTTCATCATTTGGAAGTCTCTTAAAAGACTTCACTGCAACTTTTGTTTACAGCATATACCAAATTCCAGGTACTGTGAAAAGACTGCAATACTTGTCTATGTTTGAGTAATTAACTG
Organism: Cettia cetti; assembly: GCA_013401135.1. Classification (NCBI taxonomy): domain Eukaryota; kingdom Metazoa; phylum Chordata; class Aves; order Passeriformes; family Sylviidae; genus Cettia; species Cettia cetti. The sequence continues at coordinate 130,091 of VZUI01038597.1, read as the reverse complement.
TAGTACAGAACAAACAAAAATGTAATATGCAGGGTCAAATGAGATTTTTTTTCCAGGCCAATTTCTTTACTGTTGTACTTTAGCAGTTTGATTTATTTGACGGCATTCAAGATTTGTGTTAAATTGCTGCAAATACCAAAAGACAAATGCATTTGTATAAAAAGGTCTAATGCTGTTTAAAAAAATCTTAGCTAAACGTTCTGAAAAAGTACTTTCTTTTGCTTTTAAACTTCGTTGATTTTGTTTTTAGCTGACTAACTAAAACCTGATGTGTAGTGTGTTGAGGTCACAACAGTGGCAAGAATGATGTGGAGTTCAGATCTGACTTGATCTTTTTACACTGTTTTAGTCTGTGCCAGACAGCTACCTCTCAAAGGAGAGTAGAATGTTATGCAGCATATACTATTTCTGTTGTATTGGATAGAATGATGGACCTGCACACCATATGAAGCTTGTCAGGTCTGTGGTGCCTGGTGTCATTTTAGCTCTTTTACCAACAGCAAAACTGGAAGTTTACAAGGCTGATAGATAATCCTGAAATAATATGTAGTCCTCATAATTCACAATACTCTGACTGTGCTTTACATAGAGATCTTTTAGGCTAATTTAGATTGCTGTTAATATTATACTACTTAAAAGAATTCCTTATCTTAAGATGTATGCAAGCATTTGGAGCAAATAGTTTATATTTAAAAGTAGATGACAGTATGATATTACTAGATTGATTACTAAAGCAGCATTAAATTATTTAAACAGAATATTGGATCATCACAAGCCATTGTCTGGGCTTCTTCTGTTAATAAAGGCAAACTTTATAACACACAATTATAATGAGCCATTGAGATTTTAGATTAGAAATGGGTCTGTGCAAGTTAGTACTGGCAGTATTTGAAACCATAGCGTTTGTAGCAGCTGAAGACAGTAAATTGCATGATCTAGAGGCCAGGAAAATAAATGTAAGCTGTGTGTGCAGAAGACATTTATCAGTAGTAGATGTCATTGATGCTTGTCTCTTAGAGTGTTTCATTTCAGCCCGTGCCCAATAATCTGCAGTTTATTTTTGCTGTCCACATTTTTCATTGAAAATAGTAACAAAGTACCAGCAAGGGAGTGCTCTTTTAGCTAGATACCTTGGCCATTGTCAGAGTAGCAGCCCAGGGCCAGAAGCAGGCAAAACTCCAAGCATTGGACCTTATATGTTGACTGAGGCCAAAAATAAAATGGGAGGGGGAAAAAATCTTAATGTCATGAAATGCTTCTGTTAGTTTAAGAAGTTGTGGAATCAGAAAACCAGACTTTTTTGGTGCTGAAATATTTTAAGTGTCTAGTTTTTTATTATAGCTTAAAAGACTTAAGATCTGTCAGCTGGAAACGTTTGGGGGTTTTGTTTTGGTTTTTTATTTTGCAAAATGTTTTACTTGTCATTATAGGTAAAAGCGTGTATGATCTTTCATATTCCACTGTATTGTGCTTCTTGGCTGGTCATACCGTTGTAGTCATATTATTGACCTCACAAAGTCCTTCAGAGTAGGTCAGCTCTTGTTTTGTCACAGAATCTACTGATTCTGGTATTGGAGAGTTAAGAGTAAAGTGATAGCTGCTTTAGTTCAGTGAAGCTGCAGGAATACTTACAGACACTATGATTTAATTAGTCATCCTTTCATGATTTTGTTCTTAATATCTTCTGCCCACAAACCAAGGGAAGCAAAGCTATATAAAAGTGTACTTTAAGATCAAAATGTGTTATATTTGAATTCTGGGGGGAAAATAATTAATTTCATTCTTGCTAAATTTATTAGTACAGCTTTTCCAGAACAAGATGACTTTTTTGTAGCATCTAGTCACTAAAACCACATAAAACATGTTAGTGTCAGGAGCACCTTAAGCTCCATATGCTGAAAGCCAAAAGCAATTTTTTTTAATCAGCTTTTTCTGTAATTTATTGGAAGATTTTGTTAATAAGATCTGTCAACTGGAACAGCTCATTCTGCACAGCTGATGATTTTAATAGGTTATGATCTTAATATGAATCATAGTCTCCAATCAACTGTATTTTTGATGACAGTTCTTTTATTTTTAAACATTTTATTTTTATAATGCAAAAGTAAAGGAAAAGACCGCCACATCTCCTGATAAATCTTACAATATTCATCTCAATTTCTGTGAATTCTCCTCAAATTTGGTAGAACTATTAATTTGCTATTCAGATATGACTAGAGATAGGGGGATTTTCATTCTTTTTTTAAAAAAATAAGAAAAATAAGTTAAAAAGAGCAGCTTTTAAATGCCTTTTTTGCATCTGGTGGGAAAGTTTATAGACACGTTATGTTGCGTGACTTGGTTCAGATTTACTGCTTTGTTAGGGCTTGTAATTTGTACTGTTGCTTTACATTTGCATTTTATGTATTGCATAGGAAGAATGGAATTCAATAGCCATAAAAATAATTGTAGGTTATTACATAATGATGGTGCTTGTTTTATCTGTCATGGTCCGCCCATAGTATGTAGAACAAGCAATGCACAGTGGTCTTAAACTGGGAAGTGGATCTTGGAAATATATATTTTTAAAACTCTTGCATTCGTTCTCCACTGCTGATTCTTCTAGAAGGAAAAAAATATTGGTGAAGGTTTTGAGCTTAGAATTTGATGGTAGCACATAGTCTGTAAAACTCATGAATCAGCAAATCTGCGTTTGCAGATACAGAAGTGCATAAAGCATGGTGGTCAGGATTTTATGAAGGATGTTCCCATGCTGAGCCCACAGCCCCTTTCTAGCACTGGGGTTCTTTCTAAGGCTTCAGATCAGGGCTTAAATCCTACAGCAGCTCATATATTGACATTTTAATGTAAATTTTCTTTGTAGAGCTGCCAGTTGCTGTTACAAGGACTGGGTTGGTTTACTGTTCTGGGGTTCTTTTGTTCTGGCTTCCAGCTTATTAGACTATGTCTTCTTAAGAGAGAATAGTATTAACATGAATGTACATCTGTATGGTGATTTCATACAATTCTTAGTCATGCTTGGTTTGAATGCTGTGATTTGCATTGGTAACTTTTTTTTTGTTAAATAGGCAAAATCCTTCCATGGCTGCCAGTCTTAAAGAGAGGTTTCATTTGTTTGGGGTGTTTTTTTTAATATATGTCTGTAAAGTAACCATGTAGTGGCATGTGTAACACTACTCACTTTTACTTGGTTTCATGGGTGTAGAGGTTTAAGCTAAAAATAAAATTTAAAAAAACCTAAAGCTTTAATATTGAAACAGTTACTCTCAGCAGTAAACATACTGAGGTTGATTGATCCATCACTTTTATTTTTGTGTAATTGAGACTGGCAATGTCATTAATCATAATACCATAAAACATAAAGTAAAAATACAAAAAAGTATGATATTCTGCTGTTTTTCTTCCATGTTACCAAAAGAAAGCACAACATTTTGTCTACCAATTGCTAGCTATTAATGTGCCATGTTCCTATAAAGCTTTTAATTTCTATACTAACTTCTGTTTAGGAAGGAAGTTTCTTGTTTATGGAAGGTGTATGTAGGAATTTTCTATTTTAGAAGGAGACTTCAGATGTTGAAGGCTAAAGGAAAGTCTGCCTTATCCAGGAGCATCTCAGTGAGACAGTGAAAGAACAGCAAATAAAACTTAGACCTCTTGACTCTCTATTTCTGTTTTAACAGTTTAGGCGTTCATGCTAGAACTTGTATGTCTTTCATGTGCTGGGACCTGTAATGATTGCAAGCAGCACATCCATGGAGAGATGGGGCAGTGGGGAAGAGCATTGATTGGCTTCATTGGGTGCAATTAGGTGCACTCCTTAGGCCTTAGCAGGTTACCAGTACATCAAAATTTGGGCAAAAAGATGTCCATGAATTAAATGTTGGTTTTGAGTTGCATAATGAACTGTCTGGAGTGCACATATGGGCACTTAAGTATGCCCCTATGATACCATTAGGAAGTCTTTCTGGTGAAGGAAAATAGGGAAATAGAGTTAAACTGCTAATGCTGTTACATCTCTTGCCATATTTTGTCATTTTAATAATTTGCTTTTGTAGTTATCTTAAGTAATAAACTACTGAAATATATGTACTTTTAATATATCTGAATGTGTTTATAAATTTTGACATATCAGATACAGTTTTTTACTGTAGCATCTTTTCTGGTGTAGAAAAATGTTAGACAAATATGACTGATGTCTCGACTAAAACTGATGACTGACTGATGGTATGTAAATAATCAGCAATTCATTTGCAAAACCCTGAGGACAATGTGTTGGTTAACAAAGAATAAACAAGCTCATTCCAAATTATTATTCTCATTGTTTAGCATTTATAATGTGTGTCCTAGATAAAATCATTAATTCTGTCTCATTTCACCTAGACTCATTACTTTTTTTAAGTAATAAATCTTATTTAATTTTCATTTTACTATTGTTACGTGATTAGATAAGCTCTTGAAATGTAGGCCAAATTATACCCAGGTTCCCATTTTGACATACATGTAGGTATTGTTGTTTTTTCTCCCTACACAGAATAGATGAAATTAGTAACTGAACATCTGACAAGTTCTAATTTAATATATTGTTCACAGGAGTTGTGACATATGATACAAAACCTCTATTTTTCAGACAGAACTTAAAACATGAGCTAGGTATATGCAAATTCAGAGTGGAATACTGAGCTGTGAGTAGAAAGCTTGTCCAAGGCTTTAACCAGAGCAGTGTTCTTCCTCTCCCCACTCTTTCTATAACCTTCACAACTCACCACAGTTAAAATTAGCAGTCATTTAAGTCCAGTTCATTTTGACACACTTTCCTTGAAGGAAAAACAAGCCACTCCTGTCAACAGAAAGAGTTGTGAGACTTCAGAGTTGCTGCAGATTTGTCTCCTAGGCCATTTTTCTACTGTTATGGGTTCTTACTTTGTGCCACTATAACATTCTTTACTATTCTTGAGTGTCTTAAGGTGATTTTGGGCACCTCTCCACATTTGGACAATAACTGTGTCTCTGAAGATACTTAGAACTTCAATTAGACCTTCTTTCTAAATTTCACAGAACTGAGCTGTGTTTTTCATGAAAGAAAAGCACTGTAACTGTTTCACTTATTTAAAAAGAAAAAAAAAGAAAAGAAAATAAATGGCAGAGACCAGAGTACATGCAATCTGACTTTCAGTCTGTATGAGAAATATTTAAACTAAAATATAATTTTAATTATATATTCTTAAGGCTGTGTTTCATCTTTGTTTACAAATGGAGCACTTAACCTTTCTGGTAGAATATAGTCCTTTGTGAATCCATTTCATATGATGCATATCATTTATTTTGACAATGTCAATAAATGGCTGTTAAAATGGCAGTAATTTCTGGGCTTTGTTCTGTGTAATTAACCTTGGCTGCACTAGAGCTACTGAATAGAAGAGCAGTTTCTCTTGTATTAGTATTCTTTTTTACATGGCGACTCAAACTCCCTTTTCAAGTTTGTTTTTTTTAATATAAAATCAGAAATTTTTGAAACTTTATTTCAAGATGTGTAAATTATAGGTGGATATTACTTGTTTGATAGAAATAAAAGGCTGAGGTGTTAATAATAAAATGCGCTAGGACTGAGTGCTTTATGAGCTCTCCTAAAACAAAAGAAATGTCGGAATGAAATTACAAGAGATTTTCTCTTGATGCAATAGCAAATGTTTCATAAGAAGCTGTGAAACTGAATTTGTAATAAACAAGACTGGCATTTTACGATTGCATTCTTGCAGCATCAGTTTTACTGTATGGCAGCAACTTAATAGCTAAAATTTTCTCTTTGTTTCTTTTTTTGTTGTTGTTGTTTACCACATGTTGCCAGTTCCTTCTTGAAAAGATGTGTGATCAAACTGCAGGCCTGTTTACAGGCCTTCAGGCAATGATAGTATCACATTTAGGAGACTATACCTATTAAAGCAACTTGGAGGCATATATTATTTCTCTGACTCATGTGAGGCAGCATTGCAGTATGCGGAATTACTTCTCCTTGGATTTTTAGTTATGAATTTTGTGAATATAGCTGAATAAACTTATCCCTCCTGGAAAAAATGGTGTAGAAAGTTATATGCTACTGATATAAAAATGTTAATCACTTTTGCAAGAAGGTGAGTAAGTGTGTATGAATAAGCATTATGTTAATATAGTGCTTCAATACTAAATATAAAAGAAGATATAGCACTGAAAGGTAATTTAATAGAAAAGAACTGAGAGTCATTTGAAGCCTGTTAAGAAGTGGAGATCCAAATAAGATTGAAAAAATTGCAGTCTCCTATGTTTGGAAGGATGCATTTCCAGGAAACTGGGAAAATTGTAATAGTGATCTGTATAAATGGGATTTGAAAAAAAGAATTTAGTTAATTTTGCAATGCTCTTTATCAAGACAGAAAATAACAGTGCTTAGCAGGCCTTCTGGAGCAGTTTTTTGGCACATACAGATGTGGGTTTTAAGTAAAATCACATTTGTGAGCAGTACAAATAGTGAAGTTTTGTACAGGTTTAAGCTCTCATCTTAAATGACTACACTATGCTGTTATTGTTCTCTCATGTGTCCTGTGTAGTGATTTATCAAGTGAAAAGATGAGAAGTGTTTTCACTGTTTGGCCACCCCTGTTGCTGCCTTTCATAGCAAACTGAATTTATCTGTCGCAGTATTCTGTGGATTTACCAGTTCTGTCTCTCCTCTGCCTGACTGCTGATCTTTATAGAGCATCTGTGAACTTAATTTTAAGACTAAAAACAGGTCTGGGAAAGGAGCAAAGAGAATGGGGAGGCATCTGAAAAGAGTGGTGACATACGCACTGAATTTGAAAATAAATTAAAAGGAAAAAAAACTATTACAGTATGTCTACACTAAAATGAAAAACTTGAGATGACATTCAAAATTTTTTCATCACCCAAAAAGTTTTAGAACAGCTTGGCTCAAGTGGGATGAATGCACAAGTAGAATATTTACACTTGCTTAGCCACAAAGCATTTGGTTAAATTTGTTTGTAAACTCCTTCTTGCAGCTTAATCATCTATCAGTGTTGTTTAAATCAATTTGGGAATGCCCATCTAAGGGATTATAGAGTTTAAGTCTTTAGTCAAGTGATCCATTTAGGAACATTTGTGGTAGATCATGGTGCAGCTGATTTTCTTTTTCCTCCAGTGAGTTGATCCTCACTGTTACTATGAAGGAAAACTCTCCCTTAATGTAAGCTAAAAGAATCAATAGTAAGTTTTCAATATTAAGACTATTAACTGCTCATTTAATATGCAAGAGCTATTTTGGGGTTGGACAAAAAAACAGAGACTGAATTTGTAGAGAAAGATGAATAATCTCTGCATTACCATATTAAGGCAATTTTGGAATGTACTTTCAATTAAGATATTTACAGCTGTACAAAACATTAGTGTTTTTTGAATCACAGAGAAAGACTGGAAACAAGTCTTATCTCTTCATCTTTGTGTTCTAATTTTGTATTCTTTGAAAAATACAATGAGAAAGATTCTTCTTGAGATTAATATTTTGGAAGCTTACTTCATGTAAACTTTTGAAAACACTAGTTTGAAACTTTTACAATATTGTCTCCAGATATTTATTTGTTTCTCCTGTGCGTGAGGCTGTTCAGATCTTTGCAAAACTATTATACAGAAAACAAAGTATTTGGAAATGCTCAATTTATTGCTTCATGTAAATTATTAGTTTGGGACTGTTTGCTTTTTTGTTTTTTAAATGCAGCCATTAATTGCAATCCAGCTTCTAACATGCTGAAAGCTAGACAGATATGGAGCCAAACATTTATTAATGCTGATTGAGAAGGAAATATTCAAAAATTGACAAAAATACCTTGACAATGTCCTGTTAAGTAACCATCTAGAAATATATTAATTCCATTATTTTAATGGACTCCTTTCTTGATTAATCAATGACCTTATTCTCTTAAGCACGTCTGTCAGGACATGTCTTCCTAACAAATCTGTTCAGCCTGGAGCATGTAAAGCATCATCCTCATCTTCAAACTGTGTTAAGTCAAGAAAGTGTTGTGGTAATGTGGGCATTGCTTGTCCAAGAACATTAAGAACCGTGGTCAGGATCTTTTTAACCATAAAAGGATGTCTGTTATGCTTTCTTGTTTGGTGTAAGTTGGAAGGGAGTGAAAAAAAATACAGAAGGAATTTTTATTGCAGAGAAGTATTTCCCTCCAAATAGCACATGAAGGAATACCGTGTCTGAAAAAAAGATTTTGTTGGCAGAGGAAGACGTAGTCTGATAAATGTTGCTGATAAATGTTTTAGCTTTAAATGACTATTGGATTTAAAACTCAGATTTTCTACCATCAGAAACATAAAAAGTTCATTTTTAGACAACTACTTATTTTTCTTCTATTTGTGTAAATCCTCCTCTGGATCCTAGGTCTGATTTCTTTTATTATCTTTTTTCCCACCATAGTTAGAGACTGTTATCAATTGCCTTTGTTTAGAAGCTTGCCTGTAAAATGAAGGAAAAGTAAAAGAACTTAATGATGTGTGTGTTCCAGGAATTTACATATGAAGATAAGATTTTTTCAGTGCAGTTCTAACCTGGTTGTGTACAAACATACTTGTTAGCAAAAGGTTTATTTATTGTTTTTCAATATGCTTCGTATTTCTTTTGAGAATGATGACAGATTACTGGGACTTGATATCTATGGTGGAAAAATTATATATTTTATTTTAAGATTGTGAAATCATAAAATAAGTTCAAAAGTGAATAAGCACTATTTTTAAATTTGCATTCCATTTTTAACAGTGTATTTCCTTTTCAAGTTTAGCAGTAATACCAGAATTCTCAAACTCACCTTTAAGTGACCAAAACTGTTGAGCACAAAAAGAGGACAGTATGTGCCCTTTGCACCCCTGTGTGTCCATGGGTGGTGCACAGATTAGTATATTACAAATATATGTTTTGGTATATTACCAAATATTTTAAAGCCTCAAAGTGCGCATCAGTGTCTTCTCTTTCCTTGTGTCATTGTGAGATTATCAACATGAAGGATCAGGAAGAACAATTTTTATATTTTTTGTTTCCACTGAGGTTTTAAAGAGATTCCTTTTCATGCTAAGAGGGCAAGTCACCTAATTTCTTGGGTTTTCATATATAAAACAAGGGGCAAATATTTAAAACATATTAGTGACATACAGTTCCAAATTGATACAATGTTTTGATTCTTACTGGAGTTGTAAATTTATTTCTACAACAAATTATTAGTTGCACAGCTATTCAGTGGTTCTGAAGCATTTGCGTGCTGAAAAGCAGGTAGACAACTTTTCAATAAATGAACTTAAGCTTAATGTGTGCTTGTAATTTCAGAGCAGTAAAAGGATTCTTCTGTTTCATGGGGGGTTTATTGTTATTATTATTTTCTGTAAAGGACTAGAGCAATGAGAGTAAAGTTTAATTCTTTCAGTTGTATTCTTCCAGTGTGTTTTATAGAAAGTTAGATATGGTGCAAATACAAGATGTAAAATAGAGATTTTAATCAATAATGCCTACAAAGCAATATATTTATAGATAATTGCACAGTATGGGATAAAAATCACCATATAACTTCTTGGAATGATGATGTGGCTTTGCTAAATCTGGATTCTCATTTTTTTCTTACACAAATACTGAAAATAATAGTACAGTTACACTGAGTAGCTGATTATTCAGTAATGAAAACAGTCACTTGCATTTGGAAACAAAAAACTGATATACCCAACTGTCATGAAAAAAGAGTTGATCTCTAGCTTCAAACCGGAGTTTGGCTGTAGTGAAGAGCAGATGTGTGCCTCGTGGTTGGTGGGTTTTCTTCCCTGTTTTTCAAAGAAATTTTCATTATATTTCATGTTATGGGAAAGGACTAGTTGGTAGTTTCACTTCCCTGTGTTTGTGTTAGAAAAAAACCAGAGGTTTATGATGCTGGAAAGTGATCAAGGCAAGGAGTGTTATGTCTCCTGTTATGAAACCAGTTGCATGCAATTTTCGAAAAACAAATATTTCAGATACCTTTATAGAAAAGCTGGTCTAATTGGCCCAATTGGTGCAGTTCAGGCCAGTCAAGAGACTACTGTGTTTTTTATTCCATGAGGTGGACTCTGCCCTCATTGAAGTCAACAGGATCATGATCACAGAACTATATTCATAAACACAGATTTTCAAATCATCTGAAATGTGAAGGGTAATTATATGGCATTATATATAAAGGCCTCTTTGTGTTATGTGCTTGTTCTGTGTTTCAGAGGGATAAATATATACAAGAATTGTAGGTGTGTCAAAGCAGCAAAACTGGTTCAGACAGGTAAAAGCATTTGAAGTGGTGTCTTTTGCACCATTAATAGTTTTGAGTTTGTCTCAGTATTTCTGCATCAATATTATGAATCCTTGTTTTAGAGATTCATTATTCCTATAAAAGCATCAGGCTGAAATTTTCCTCATCAAATGAATTACTCTTTCATTCTTTCTCTATTAAAAGAATTTTATGTTGCCAGTGATAGTTGTCTGATACTGGAAATGCTTCTGCAACTTGAAATTTTTTCTTGTTCACAAGGCAGTTGGTGGTAGTTAAGGAAATTGAGATCAATAGGTTTCCTTTCTGCAGCATTGATGGAGAACTTTGCAGTCAGAATCTAAAGGTTTTGAAATACTGACTTAAGCCCTGTAACATCACTGATAAGATGTATTAATCTCCACATTTTAAAACTGGGAAACTGGTATATGAAGTTTTGCTAGAATAATGTAGTGACAGACCAGAAATAGATTCCAGTAGTTGTGATTTTTAAGCTGTGGAGTATCAAGTATAATAATTATTCCATCTGATATTTTAGCTGTGGCTGTCAACCTAAATTTAGTATGATATTTAATAATAGGTGAGTACAAGCTATTCTGTGTGCTAACCTTTGTCCATTTGAGTATTTGTTTATCATGGTTGAACTTTATGCAATTTAAGGAGCTGTCATTCAGTAGATGTTTTTAAGTCTTCAAGTAATGTCCTTCGATACAAAAGTGTTGGAAGCAGAGAGGAAATGAGCAATTCTATCAATTTCAAACAAACTGAAAAGGTTTTTAATTACTGTTTTAAACATTTTTGCTTTAGTCTTACATTATCTTTTAAATACTGTTTTAGTCCTTTTTAAGTAATCATTTCAATTGCTACTAGTAGCTTGAAGTGCGTGTATGTATGAATTCAAGACTGGAGATATTTTGAATGATGAGTACCTTCCAAATGCTTTTGTGCTGCTTTATTTAAATTATTTAATGTCAGTTCAATATGTCAAAATGAAGTAGAAGACAGTGGAAATTATATTCTAGTCTATCCATGTGAGCAGTGGCATCAAATTAATTTAGCATGAAGTAAGCTTTCAGTGGTGAGACTCAGGTGTCATTCTCTTCTTGCTGACATTGACAAGTGAGCATTCAGGTCTCTAGGTGTAAATGACTGCTCAAGCTGTTGTGGTGTCACATTGATGAAACCAAAAATGAGTTCAGGAATGGCCTCATAGCTTCTCTGGCTACCCTATGAAGAATCCAGCACTTTATGAAAGAAATTAGTTTATGAAATTTTATTATGATACCAACTATTCATTACACAATCACTGTTCTCAGTGCTGTGATGGCTTTATCAGTGTCAGGATTGCTGATGACTTCAGCGTCAGTTTGGACAAGAATGCAAAATCTGGCATTATCATTTCTATATTAGCCAAGTTTTCTCAACACAGGGCTCAAAAACTAGCGCTAGACTGATTAGTGCCACAGTATTTCATGCTCTTCTGAAGGCAGTGGCTTTCATCTTTTTTTCTTGCCTGCTCTGAACTGTTTTGGACCCTGCTAGGCCCCCAGTATGTCAATGGGAACAAAACCTTTCTTATATGGAATTTATTTAATTAATAAAGTTTGCTCACTTGATCAAGTGAAAAGCATAATAAATAAGGCATCTTGACTTCGAGAAGCAGAATAGGAAGGTATCTTAATCATACCTGGACTTTTCTTTGCAAAGTCCTTGGAATTTCTATATGCTTGGAGAAAATGTATGTTGTCTAAGACCTGATTATTTTCTGGTTATAGACTCAGTGCTGTTTTTCAGACAATACAACACTGTAAGTCCCAAAGCAGATCACTCTTACTCATGCCTAGCTTATTGTTGGTAGTAGTGTCGGAAATTTGTTGCCTTTCTTTTTGAGTTTTGTTTTCTTTAATAATTAATGAAGGTAACTCAGTATCAGAGCTGGATACCTCAGACCACATTTCAGTGCTTTTTTAGGTGCTGAAATGTGGGAGATACTTAACTTCCCTTGTGTTAAAAAAACAAAAAAATCTAGTCCTTGGTAAAATGCGAAGACAGACAGAAGTTTTTCACCAATTCAAAATACATGAAATGACATAATTTATAATACAAGTAAAATTGAAGATCAGTAGTTATTTGTGATATCCACTTATAAAGATTTTCTCAAAGTTGGCAAATATCTGCTAAACTTCTTTGTTAGAATAATACTGCACATCATTTGTGGTGAGGACTAGAATGTCTAAGTTTATTCAATTAAATTTAAGTGGGAATTAATGCAAAGATATATATATTCACCAACTGCCTGAGGCTCATAAAAAGATAGTCTAGTGAGCAGACACCAGGTAACTACAACATTGCTTAAGGTTGCTCTGGTTACTGCAGCTAGGTTTGTGCCAGCACTTGTTTAAGGCTCAAGATTTTGATTCCATTACCTAAGATCCCTGCAGAACTACAGCCAAGAAAAAGGATCTCCTACTGGACTTGGCATTAACACTAATTTTACTATGTTAGATTAAAGAACAGTGTTTAAGTCACTAGGAATGTACATATTCTGCTAAGAATAAACCTTTTATAGCTGCCATAGTTGAACACAAGCATCACAGAATATATGAAAAATAGTTGATATATTGAAATATTGAAAAATTTTTGAGGAGTCAGTGCATTATGTGATTTGTCTATAATGTCATGACAGTTAAGTTGTGGTTCCATTAATTGTTCTGGATAATGCATTTTGCCTTTGAAAATATGATAGAAGAAGATTGGCATCACTTCATATTTCATATGAAATTGGTGGAAAAATCATGGACTATAACTAGAGATGAACATCTGTGCCATGAAGACTCAGCAGAATATTTCCTCTTACTTTGTCTGTTTCAAAATCTAATCTGATACAGTATCTCTCATCTTCAAAGGAAACACATGTTTCTATGTTCTTGGCAATTAGTCCACTAGCAGTTTGTGTATAATCAAGTTACCAGGTCACAAAGTATGGGGCTTTAGAGATAGGACTCTTCATGTCAGCATAGTGAAACAAGATGTTTCCCAGATTAGAAACACTTTGAATTATGTTATTCATATTAATGAACAGAGCACCAAAGCATTTTATTTGAACTGAAACAAGGAGATATTATATAAGGTGTAGCACCTTTGCTACACTCTGGTAGTGAGTGGCTCTTCACCAACGTAAGTAGGTAGGAAATAAAGTTTTCAATAGCCTTATCTTAGTTATCTTCAGCAAGCAGTAAGATAATACCTCACCTGCTTTGTTCAAGGAGTACATTAAAGACTGATGAGTGCTGAAAGTGTCTATGCCCACTCTGCATTTTTCCTTCACCTAAGAGACATCCAGTTACCTGTTTTCAAAGGTAATTTCAATCAAGAGTAATCTAAATTATTATATTCCTCAAATGAGAAGTTTGTATAGAACTTTTTTTGATCTTCTATTGCTCATACTTACCCCCTGTTCTGTTTGTCACCTCCCTATTAATGAAGGCAATATTTTGGCTTAAACTGTTTTCTTAGAAAATGAATGGATGACTTTTTCTGAGGAACTATACAATGGTCATTTCACCATCAATCTTGAGCCTGCACTTTCCAGATTTATTGAACCTTAAGTACAGCATATAATGGACTTGCTGCAAATACCCATCGTAGTCATCTCAGACATCTATCTACCTGTACAACCACATCAGTTTCCATTTTTCCCTCTCAAGAATGGCTTTTTAATTGGAAATTACAACCTTTAGAAGGAATGAAGTACTGCTGGTATCCTTTGAACACATTTCCATTAAGTCATTCTTTGTACATTTTTATGTCAAGGGTTTCCCTACCATATTTCAGATAAGCCAAGTTGTTCATTTAGCTGTAATTTTAGCTCAGCTTCCTAAGGAAATGTGCCATCAGTGTTGGAGTGTGTCTGTTCTATTCTCCCCATTTTTAAAATAACTGTACCTCACGTATCAGTATGTTCCACAGTGAAACTGGCTACAGCAAAGAATGCCCTTCAGTTAGGTCCTTTGCTTTTTTTAAGGTAATTTGTTGTGAGAGCTATAAAAAATGAGTCAATTACAATACAAAGCAAATAAATGTTAGGAAAAAAACTGGGATGTTTAATTTTTTTCCTCTGGACTTTCCTGGTATCTTTACACATCTGCCTTCCAGATAGTAAAGTCTTATGAAAGGGACTGCTCTTCTTTTAACAATAGAGCATCAAACATGTGGTTGCCACAAAACCAGTTATTATAGTGCAACTAATAATTACAGTAATCTTGTGAAGATTAAAGTTTAATGTAAAGCATCTTCAATTTCATAGATACAAAAATACCTGCAGAGAGTATTTATTTATGTGGGAACACTCCATCCTTGATTAATGCAGTAGGATTTAAGCTCCTCTGAGAATGAAGAAAATAAAAGTTTTGGGGGAAGAAAAGAGATACAAATCTGTAGGTGCTGACTAATCCTAGTAGAAAAGGATATCTTTTCTATGTTTATTAAAAGCAAACAAATAACCATTTGTCATAAGCACATCTGTTTGGACACAGCCTTAAGACAAGCTAGTGTCAAGTAAGTGCAGTTGTTCTGAGTGAAAACCAAGATGGATGTGTTTAAGTAGCCAGTTTGCATTTCAGGCTGAAGGAGCTCAAGCAATTGAAGCATCCATTTCCATATGCCATGGAAATTAAGAAATGTATTCTAAAAAGCAACACCAAAACAAAAGCTTTAAAGAAGCCTTTCAGCTTGTTTAGAATATTGAGGAATTAAATGTGGAGGAAGACAGAAGGGAATGGCATAATTTTTAGGGAGGAGAAGGAAAGTATCAAAAGTTTGGTTTCATATATGTATAAATATTGCCATTGATAACATTGGGAGAGTCTTAAAGTCCAGATGCAAAGCACTTTCAGAAGCAGACCTGCTGGCAATCTGTGAAAGCTCTAGAAGTTTTCATATTGATTGTCACAGACTGTGGGGGCTAAAAAGCCTGTGTTCACAGGGAGCCAGGGCAATGGCTATGTCCAAAGAATATTAGCAATTTCTATTTAATACTACTCAGAGAGTCTGGGGACCAATCAAAAGAAATGAAGGCTTGGTCCAGACAGAGCTTTCTGGAGATTGCTGTGGGGCCCTGTATAAATCAGAGTACCTCTGTTGCAGACTAAACAGTTAACAATGCTGCGTGGAGAGGGAGAAATCTTGAGCTTCATAGTTAAGGGGAAGTTTGTGTTCATGATGTGAGTAACTGTCTGGGCTGAAAGGTCAGAACTTGGCAAGACTGTAGTGTGAATCCCAAATGAAGCAGCAAAAGAGTGAGAGAATGGAAGGATCTTCACTTCTGTTTCATTTGAGCTAATTACTGCAGTGCCCATCTGGTAACTAGAGCGTAACTCCTTTGAAAAGAACCTGTATACATATACATATGGGTAGGTGCACCTGTATATGCCATGGCTGTGTCTGAAGAGTTTTATCTTTGCAATGATAGCATCGTGCAGAGGAAGGTGAACATAAATAATTGGTTATATCTTCTCTCCAAATGCTGTCTTTGAGCATACTCAGCTGTAGGACACTTTACCATGAGTTGCAGTCAGTATTATTTCTTGAATTGTTTGAAACCAGTAGAAGCAAAATATTATAAACTTTATTGTAGCAAACAGATACATTTATAACAGATATATTTGAAAGAAGGACCCTGAAGAACTAAAAATGAGGGTCTATTCCCAGTGTAACTGTGAAGTGTATTGTGATCGTAGAATGAAACTGCTGTGAGCTGAAGCTGTATTTCTGGATAGGTTGATTTGTTTTCCAGGATTTACTGTTTTCAGTGATGCTAAGATTACAGTGACATTTATTGGATTTAAAGCATAGGTAAGTATTGAATGTAACCATAAGTTTAGAGCAGTTTGGGGTTTGTTTGGTTGGGGTTTTTTTTTTTAGTAAATAGTGAAATTATTTGTCCTTGCTTTTACAAACATAAATGAAAATGCAGATAGATTTATTTGAAGAAGTGAAGTCTATTAAAATTTTCACTTAAACAGAGTTGTTATATTGCTAATGAACTGCACATAACAGAAACATATGGCTATAGCTTCACTAGCAGAATTTTTAGATTCATCCCATGGCTACATAGGCTGCAGAAGTGGGAAATTAATATAAAGGAAGGTCCATTCTTTGCATAGCTATAAAATAAAACTGAGGTGGTTTTGAATTTCAGTATTGATGACTAGTAATTCTTTTTATTGTGAGGACAAAAAAGAGTATTTACATGCTCCATAGATAGCTCCTAATTATTTTGGTTCATTGAAATAGACAGTGTATTTCTATTACTATACTCACAGTTCTAAGTCTTGATGTTCCCTAAATTTGCAAGATCTTGCATTGGCACTGGTTCTGTGTGATGTTGAACTGATTCTATGTAGGTGTCTGTATGTAGAACTGGATTCCCTGTGTGATGTTGTTTGATTGTATGCTGTTTCAGTTGTGACTCTAACAGGAGATTCTGGCTCGTAGATCTTAAAAGGAAGATGCTGCAACCAGTTAGTTGTTTTGTTTAATGTATTCAGTCTTAATTAGAGTGGACTTGTAGACTTTTCTCTGATGGCTAACACTTGATCTATATTTATAGTTAAAGCAGTGTTTCTGTCCATTTGAAGCTAGAGGTGATATCTAGCTTCAAGTAGTTTCCTATGTTCCATAGTTTATTTTCCTGTTCCCAAGGATGTGAAAATGGATGTATTGGGTATTTGTAAGGGTTGGGGCAGAAGGTGCATGCAGATGGTTTTCTTCTGTGACTGTTGGAAGGTCCTGCATACAAAATGAAAACAGTGGGCCGACAACTCATCTATTCTTAACATTCAGAAAACAACAAGAGAGGATAAGCTTCTAGCATTATGTCTGAACCCTAGAAATAAAAAATGAGACACTATATTTCCAGATAAATGCCATAATGTAAAAAACATGGAATCTAGCACATGAGATATCAAGATGATAGAATTTTACATAGATTTGCAAAAATCAGATTGTTGAGAGTGGAAAGATTAATTAGAAAAATTGAGCTGAATTTGGCAATTTCAGAGAGTTCCCAGAATGCATGTGACTTGAATCCTCCTTCTCCCTTGATCCTTAAAATGCTGCTGACTGCAATTTTGTCACTGATAAAACACAACTGTTTTCTAAGTGGCTTCTTAGTAAAAAAGGCTCAATGGTTTCTAATTTAGAGTTTAATAATATACATAGGAATTTAAATATTACTATTTACATCATGTTTAATTTGTTCTTTTTTACAATGACATCTTAAGTACTGGCTTCTCTGGTTTTTAGCTGGTATTTACTTTGATTTTCACATGCCATTTTAAAAGAACATCCAGTTCTGCACTTTGCTTAAGCTTTTTAAAAACGGCTTAATATTGTCAGCAAAAAAGTATCATAGTGAGCCCTACTATAGGTGTACATGTAAGACAAATAAAAGGACTATATTATTTTGAAATTGTTCCCTGTAGGGAAGCTGAGGTTCATAAAGAGGGGGGGAAGTAGAGGAGCTGCTATTGTCTGTGTGTCCCCATGAACTCTTAATTGTTGATAACTGCAACGTGGAACCAAATCGATAATTATCCAGTAAATCCTATCAGTTGTGAAGCTTGAACATCAAATCTGCATTATTTCAGAAAACTTCTGAAAATAATGTAGTCTTTAATTTACTGCTTCAAAGAAAAAGAAAATTTAAAAATAAAACAGTCAAATGCTCTCTCATATATGACAGGGTAAGAAGCTTCCAGTTCAAACTTTCTTGTTCTTATCCAAGTTTTGCTTGTATGTAATCAGATCTCCTTCCCTGACAAAAAATGTACTACTCAGTTTTATGATCAAAAAGCTGAATATCTGACCTAGAACAGAGGATATTCCTCTCTGTTAATTTGTGTATACGGGGATGCTGTGCTGAAACAGTTGAGCTTATGCAGGCAACTTCGAGCCTTTTGACAGCATTAAAAGTTGCATTTAGAGAAAACTATCCCCTGAACTTTGAAACAGGTGATATGAGAGAAACTGTCAGGAAAGACTTTGAAAATTCAAGGGTGGTATCAATATTAGTAGCCTTTGAACTCTAATCTTTTTTATTGAAATACAGCCCTAGACACCATAAAAGAGTTTAACTATACTCCAGATTCTTCATCCTAAGTTGGTGATGGATGCACTGATGGAACAGATAAGAGAAAAGATTTGGTGATCTTTTCTGAGTCAGTAATCAGGGAAATGTCAGTGATGGAGTCAGTCTTCCACCTGGAAATACATGATATATTGTTCTAGCAACTACCACCTTAATTCAGTGGGACCACATCAGAGCTGGACACCCCGTGTTTCAGGCACTGTCTTGGGCAAGGTAAACAAGAACAGATGATTCAGCCTTCAGCTGAGCTGTGTGCAGAAGGACGGGAGTTACTGTCTAACACTGTAAGACCTCTCTTGACACAGAATGTCACCCACTGTGACTTCTTTATTATATGTAGGAAGAGACTACCCCTGTGAATTTCTCTCATGTTATGTGCCTGATTTACATACCAGTACAGACGTGAACTCTGAAATACCAATGCCACAATCATTTTTTACAAATACAGCTTTTATCCCGCGTTCCAGTGTCCTGCTTCTCACCTGTATCAGGATCCACCTTCACACAAATACAAAAGAAAAGCTGTGTTTCTCTTCTTACTGCAGGAATTTATTTTTATTACAGTTATTACTCTTTGTGACATCTGTGTACATTTACACTTGTGTGCAGACCAAGTATGCTGTTTGTTGGAAAGCTGGATGTTTGTAAATAGGGCTCAAGGGGGCAGGATGCTCTGACTTCCATATTCTTTGTTCAAAGCAGAGAATGCCCCACACAGACACACATTCCTATTTTTAAGATCCATTAGGCATAAATGGAATAATGAGACAAGGGGGTAATAGAATTCTTTGTAAAAGAAATAAAAATATTATACCCTTGAAATGAGAATGCATAACGGCTTGTGAATTGAGGGGATAATAGAATTCTCTGGAAAAGAGATACAAATATATCCTTGAGATGGGAATGCAGAACAGCAGTTTGTGAATCAAAGGTCCTGTGAAGCTTAATAAGTAACATTCCTGTTATTCTCAGGAAACAGCAATTGACGAAACAACTCATAGCCCTTAAGTTTTAATATTGACACTTCCTTTTAAAATCAAATGTTTCGTATTTTAAAATCAGGTCAGCAGTGCTATGCTGCACTGGTGAAAGACCACTGAACAACTTTAACTTTGCTTGTTTTTACCTTACACTTTGATTATTCACTTTTTCATCTGTGAAATCATGTTGGTACTTCCTGGTTCACTGAAGACATATGGCTTTACTCTGGTGTTCTTGTTGTGACCCATGTAATCTATAGTATTTCTGATTTTGCAGAGATATTCACTGAACCAGGAACATGGAAGAATATGTGGAGAGCAGGGGAAAAAGCTTTTATTAAAAAGTTGGATTGATTTAAAAAATAACTGCTTATGCTGGCTTGCAACTACAACACAGTTAGAGGAATACTTATGATTGATGTCTCTTTCACAGTATTTTAACTTTTGCTCTCTTTTTTTTGGTGAGATCTAGTAATTGTATCAATGAACTATTTCATTATCTTTAAAACAATACTCTTGTCACTGTCATGCTGTCGTTCTAAGAGTCAGCTCTGTACCTAGAATCCTTGCTTGCACAAACACATTATGTTCTTCCCAGATATAATTGTTACCTCTGAATCTTTCAGCCATGAGCCCTGTATACTAACCTGTTACATTTGTTTTGTCAATCTATACATATAAATATGCTTGTATAGAAGAGCTGTACTTGGCAATTAGAAAGTTAGTTTAGCAACAAAATTATTCTATTTAGAATTGTATTAGTTATTTCCTTGTCCTCTAGTTAAGTACTTGGGTAGTTATAAGGAGACTTTGTTTTCTTCTGGACACAAGATGACTGTTCTTTGGCCTCTGGAATGACATTGCTATTTTTATAGAGATGAGAAATCAGTAAAATGGGGGAAAGGAATGCAAATATTGCTTTCTAAATAAATTGCACTCCAGTCAACTGAAGAGATGGCTGGAGAGTTTTGAGTCTTGGTGAAATTCTAATAAAGGATTTAAATTCCAGATTTTATGTGTCCCCAAATTCTTATCAGGAAAACATGTTTAAAAACAGGGCTTACGTTAAAAAATGTGTCATAACTACAGGTTGAAGAAGTAGCTGTTTGTCAGGACATGCAGCATTAGTTTGGATCCAGTGGATGCAGCTACTGCTTGCTGTTTAATAACAGTTAAAAACTAAGCATTGCAGTCTCTGAACACTGTTCACCCCATTATCAGCTGGTGATGGCAGAGGTAGGTGCTCCTGTCAACCTAAAGGTGCTAGTCTTGAGGTTCTAGAAAAGATACGGTGGTATTGGAATCTTCTTCTTGCCTACAGAACTTCATCAGAGTAATGGGGCAGGGGGTATCTCTCAGAGTCATTTACTTAATGGCAAAACTGTAGTGTTTTATGTGGTCTGCTTAGGAGTTAGGTTAGAAGGAAATGAAACAAAAATTAGGCAGCACTCCTGTGTAGTGTTAGATAAACTGATGTCCTAAATTTTCTAGGAAGGAAAACTGCCTTTTCATGAATGCACAGAAAAGCCAGGTCTGAGATTATTACTCAGCAATTAGATTTCTGATACTTTTTCCTATTTTGAGTTTGGGCTTTTTTTTAATTATTATTTTGATTCATTTGCAGATGTATTCCAAATTCTGTAAATACTGGGTTTTAATCTTATTTTAATCTGAATATGATACCTAATATTGGAGTAGTGTCCTGCTTTAGGCTATTCATACTTAGGTTTCATTGAATGAATTGAAATTTAAGGTCATCAGCATCTTACGTATCTGTCTCTTCTAAAAATATTAAATATTCTCTACTGTGGTGTCATCAAAACATACTTAACAAGACTTAGATTCAGTCAATATGATACAATGATCCTTGTTTGCAAGTATATTTTGTATCTCCTGTGTGTGAAAATGAACGTGTAAAAACATTTTAAATTGCTTGGCATCAGTTAAACAATATTAATTTTATACTGAACCCAGTATTAATTTGTACTGTGCCGCACCTAGATTATGCATTTCAGATTTGAGTCTCAAACTTGCCAAAACGTGTTTTTGACCATTGAAGAAATCTGCTTTGTTTTCTGAGATTGTTTTTCAGACCTAAGCAAACAGTGTTGTTGTGCTGAAAGTGTCACCACAACTTTTTCTGCTGTCAAACTAAATTAATTTTTATAATCTGAAATTTCATTAATCTTGCAAGTTTTGAATCTAGCATGTATTTTTATGGACAAGAATGTTATTCTTTCCTTTTAACCGTTTGTAGTTTCTTACCTAACAGCATTCTTTACCTAACTCTTCAACAGTCAATCTTACTGTGAAAATAGAGGTAAATTACCATGACGATAACAAAAGAAAGGAGTATAGACAAAACAGATTCATATGTAAATGTTGAACAAGAAAACCCTGAACAATGACAATGAAAAGAACCCTTGGGATGTCACATTGTTTGTGTAACATCCCTCGTTTTCCTGTTCAGCTATTGATGCCCACGGGTGTACTTGAATGTCTTGCTGATAGTTTTAATGCTCAGTAGTTATTTGTTTTATTTTGTTTAATGAAGAAAACCCAGTATGTTGTCCTAGAAGTTTGCTTTCAGAATTTACGAAGTAGTTCCCAGCCTACAATTTCCATGTAATTTTTAAAATCGGAACGACGCTGAGCTCAAACGTGCTTTGCCCAGAGTGTTTTTCTGTGTTACCTTGGGAAAGGGACTGTGTATGGAATGCTTTGATGCCATGAGCAGTGCACTCAAGGTAACTGCCTTTGTTTTCATTAAGGATCCTATTTAAAGAATCAACACTCCTTGATCAGACCTGGTGGGTTTCCTGGAAGACAGGAGAAAGAATTTCCTGGAGTGATTAAATATTCTCCCTAGAGTGGCGCAGATTTCTCAGTCTCATTTGCCACTCCACATTCCTTAGCCTGCTTTCCCCTAGTGTGTTTTGTCATTTAACAAAAAAAATAAAAAAAAAAACCCACAAAAAACCCACTAGATAAAGGAAAAGATAGGAAGAACTGTAGCTGCTGGTATCAAAGCTGGCTAGTGAAACTGCTACACAATAAAGGTACAAGTTGCTTGTGCTTTATTTTCATGTTATTGCACACTGCCATATGATGGGAAAAAGCCAAACATTGCAAACTCTGGTGGAGCCAAGAGGCCTATTAATACAAATGAAGCAAACAATGTGTATTTTCTGGTGTAATTCACATTTAAGCTTCAAAATCAAATTCTACTCTGAGCAGTTGTTAATAAGTATGTTACAGGTATGTATCATGCAGAATTACATGAATTAAATTTGACCCTAAGAAATTAAATTTCTGAATGCATGTTATTCTCATGCATTTCTCTTCTGGAAACCTTTGTTTTTTCAGAAAGGATCCTGAAATATAAATTTCACACTCAAGTTCAGTGAAGCTGACTGACTTTGAGAGGTACCACAGCAAGCAGTGTCTGTTGAAAGACCCACTTAGGATAAGCTGGCTGCAGCTGTTAAGATCAAGGTCTCCTCCCTCAATTCTTTTCTCATCTGTATTCTGCCTTCTATTCTACCTTCCCCAACAACCTCCATTACATCATGTAAGTTTATCCTTTGTTTATTCTAAGCAATACCTTCCCCATTTGTTCGAGTTTTCCATTCCTTCAGTTAGTCATACCACAAAAACATTTATTGAAGCGTTGTAAGAGTAGAGAGGTCAGAAACCTCCAGCAAGAAGTAGGAGCAATTAGCTGGGACTGGGTGCCTTCCTCCTGAAGCAGATTTGGCCTCACCGTATTGTTGGGAGGCATCTATAGTGTCAATCATCAGTGAGGCATCTCCTTTCTTAGGGGAACATCTGATAGGTTAAACAGTTTGTGTTCTCTTTCTTCCCTCACTTTTATCCCCACACCAGTTGCTGTGTATATTCACAGTACAAACTTAACAGCCTTACCAGAAGTTCAGCTCCCTTGTCTTATTTCCTGTCTCCAGGGTCAGAAGCTGCTTGTCCTCCCCACAGCATGCCAATCCTCTTCCTGCACATACGTTCCCATCCTTTCTACCAAATTCGAAGTTTCTTTTCTTCTCTTTTAGAGTTAATCACACTGAACGGGGTTCTCAATGCCACATCCTTGATCTGTGCATCACCCCCGTCACATGCTCTCCTCCCAGTCTCATGCTCCCTCCATCTTGAGTCTTTCATGGAAAGACAGGTCCTGCTACTGCCCAGGACAAGACTGAAGTCACTTACCTCTTTAAGCTTTACTTTTTGGGGCAGGGAATTGCCTTTGTGTTCCAAATACAGAAATACTCCTCTCAAAAGTATACTTTAATCAGAGGCTGCAATGCAATCCTTTTTTTTTTTTTTTTTTTTGATAATGAAGAAGAGCTATTAACTGATTTTCCATACTCTGCATCTTTAAGGAAAAGGAACTCTAATGTACAACTTGGTAGGACTCCAGGCACAAGAGGAAATGGGTTATAGCAGTTGTGACTGTGAAGAGCAGATGTTTTGGTTGGCCTGGCTATCAACCATCTGACTCATAATAAATTGTCAGTTCCAGTAAATTCCCAGTTTTCAATTACAGTAGGTAGGATATGAGAAAACAATGCTGTTTGGATAGTGTATTTAAAGTGGTTTTGATGGTACATTTCATAAACAGCTCCTACTAACTTTGTAAAAAGATTGAGGATCTTGGAAATGCAGCAACTGTAAACATTGAAGCATGCATTTGAATGTAAATTGTGATTAATAGAAACAAAAACTGTTAACACAGTGCTGATACAATTGGAAATAGAATTTTAAGTTTTTCTTTGGAGTTTTGTGATACTCAAAGTCCTTTCATAAGGTATATGGGGGAAAAATTTCTAAATGCCTTCAGACTTCTGTTTTCATCCCTTCTGTTCTTCATTTATATTTTCATGTGGTCTCTTGTTCTTGAGTTTTGAAAATGCATACTTAATGAACCTTTCCTCTGCATTGGCTAAGTAAAAAAATGGTAAATTAAAATCAAATACCATGAGTTTTCTGTTTATGAGAAGTTTTATTTATTTTTAAAAATTGTTGCTAGGTTACTGTAATAGAAAAAAAAAAGCCTATGTGTTGAAAATGTCTAGATTTTTTTGTCGTTGTTCTTTTCTCACCACATTGCTTTGGAGGTTTAGACAAGAATAAGGTCCCATTGTGCAAAGTATCCTGTAAACATAGGAAACCCCTTGCAGTTCTTGAGAAAGAAAACTATTTATTTTCAGTGTTAAATGGTATATCCATTTTTTCATGTTTGAATGGACATTCAGAAATGAGAAAAATATTTTTTTAAAAAAAAGACATAGTAGCAAGCAAAATGAAAATTTGTATTGGATCTTTTACATTGCAATGTTCTAGAGGCTGATTTTTTTACTATCAGGCATGAGACTGTTGCGGAAAAATTAATAGGTGTGCATTATGACATATATAGCTAGTGATCTCAAGCATTTTTACATTCGGATTTTAAGCCTCAAAATTCCTGTGGCCCAGGATGGGCTCTCTGTTCAGTTAGAAGTTCATTTGAGTAACACCTTCTGTAGAGTCATGTCTAGAAAACGTTCTGTGAGTATAAAATGTTGTTATCATGGCAAATTTAACATTTATAGAAAATTGCCATTCTGCATTCTTACAAATTCAGTTTTCTAGAATATAAAATTAATTTGTTTAATAAAAGCATTTATTGTGTTGTGAGTTACATACAAAGTGTAAGAAGAAAAAGCATGGATGCTTAAATAAAAGTTGAGATCTGACTTCAGTTCAGCAGCCTCTTTTTTTCTTTTTTTTTCTTTTTTTTTCCTAAAAGAGTATAATATTTCCAAAGCAGTTGGATGTCACTCTGTCTTTTGAAGCCAGCTGAAAAACAAGAATACCTTGCTGCTCTATTCAGATCTGGTCTATTATTTGATATAAATACATGTGCAGAAATGGGAAAAGGGAAGATGATGTCTGTGCAGGGCTGGATAAGAAGCATTAAGTCAACATTTGCCTTTGGGCGCTGTGGTGTAATGAAAAGATCTCAGCCCCTGTTCTGGGCAGATGTCATGGCCTGGTTCTCACCTTCTCACCTAATCACTTACACATTTCTATAGATGGCTGGGACAGAGATCACTGAAGGAGTTAAATTGTAACTGGCAGAGACAACATCAAAAAACTTCATTAGTTGAAAAGTTTTCCACAGTTTATCTGTAAGACATGTGGTTTTGGTTTGGTTTTATAAACGGCAGTTCTAACAGATATACTAGTGTCAAATGCAGTTCTAGCAAGCAGCTTCTTCCATAAATAAAAGTAACAAAGCCTGAAAGGAATAAATGGTATGATGTCAGATAGAAGGGAGTTTGTTGTAAATCTGTGGCCACCTGAACAAGAAGGTTGAGCAGCTTCAGGGTGTTACTGCACCACTTCTTTAAATGCCTACAGGAATGCTGGGTTTGGGTTTTGGGTCTTTTTTAAGTAACAAATTTCATTTCTCAGGTCTGAAAATATGCATCCATTTGAAAAGTGGTAGTTATACAAGAATGCCCTTTTCTTTATGTGGATTTGCATTGGACTGTAGCTGTATGAACATAACACGGTGCTCTGCTGGCAGCAGGAGTTGCAGTATTTTGTGTGTATTTTTGTAAATGGAAAAATATCATGTCTCAATTTACTGCTCTTCTACACAGTTCATTTTACTGCAGTTTAACATGCAAAGATTAAGAGATGATTTATGTGGTTGTGTGAGTTTTTTTCCCCTGGCGTGAGTCTTCATATGAAGTTCACTAGTGAGCAGAGCAAATATAATGTAATATTACTGTATGTGTTAATGGATGCTGTAGTGGCATTCACCTAGTCTGTTTTAAAGTTGGGTTTTTCTGTTTCCTTCTTTTGACTTTGTTCGATCAGTAAGCACCTGATAGTATTCCAGGAACTGGTCTTACCCATGGTGTCAAGCTGTGTGTGCACATCTGCTTTTAGCACTAATCATGGATGCAAGACTAAAGAGGGGATTTACTGTCCATGGCAGAGCTGGATGCATCCCTACAGGTGGGGTCTCAGCAAAGCAGAGTAGGAGGGCAGAATCCCCTCTCTCATCTGGCTGGCAACGCTTTAGATCCTGCCCAGGATACAGTTGGCTTTCTGAACTATAAATGCACATCACAGGGCTACGTTGAGTTTCTCATCAGTGTAACCATTTTATGTACCTGTCATCTCTTGAAGAATGCCCATTAAAATAAAATCTTTTTAATTGTTACTAGCATTAAAAGCATTGCTGTTTAATCTCTCTTAATAGCTCTTTTCGTTTGATTGACAATTAGCAAATTAATGGGGAAAAGCCAGTTAATGCTATACTCAGCTTCAGGATTGAAAGCTGTTCCTTATTTAATTTTTTTCTTTAATGATGGAAATACATGAAATACTGAGGAAAAGGTCAGGGTGGATTGTACTCTTGGATATATTTTGTTATTTGTCTTGCTGATAAAGGTTTTGTAATCTGTTCTGTTTTCTCTAGTCCAGATGATAGTACCACTTAAAAACGTAGCACTTAAGGGACCATTTGGGATCACGAGATCCTGTCCCTTGCTGTTACAGGCAACCATGTCGCATAATGCCATCCATAAACTGATCATATCACAACAGGACAACAGCTATTGTTTGTGCTCACCACTCATATGGAGTGTTGTCCTGCATCTTAGGGTTAAAACCATGCTCTGATTTCTAGCCATAGTGTGCTCGTGACCATTTTACAGGCAGTTCTAAGAGTACAGTTTTCTTTCATCTGTCAGAAGTGAGCTGCACACCAAGGCAGAATTTAAGAAAACACTGTCAGTTCTGTCTCATTTTTCATCTAAGACAATTAGGCTTTTTTTAAGACCCATTCTTCCCTGCAGCTTATCACTAAGTTTCTTGGCATGTAGTGTTCTGCACGTAATAGCTGGTACGCAGCTCGTCTCTCTGGACACCAACAGCTCCAGTCCTGCCAGAGCTTCAAATGGCACGAGATTGCCTTCCTGAAACCACTCAGCAGTCACTTAATTTTTTTTCTCCCCACATAGGGCAGGGCCTCCTAAGAATATTTAAGTGGCTTGCCTGTTCCTTCCTCACAGCTGCCTGTAGGACAGAGCAGACCAGGGCACTCTGCACCATGTTGATTCTGCTTTGAGCACATATCTTATTTCCTCTCCTATTTTTCCAAAACAGATAAGAACAAAGACATGTTGGCAAGTTGCTATGTACATATGAACAAACATGTTGAAAGATTTGTTTGTGAGCAGAAAGTGGCACCATATTATTTGCTGTCAGTGAAGGTGACTGTGCTGCTAACTCATTACTTTCTAACTAGAGGTCAAGAGCTTAAATGAAGTTGTGCATGGCAGAAATACATACACTTGTTTGTACTCTATGTGATTTATGAATTGGAGGGATGTCAGGTCCTAACCAGAGACAGTTTGTTCTAGATGGTCCCAAAGCTGTAACTGATTGTTCTGATATAAAGAAAGCCTTAACTGTGAATACATTAAGATTAACTTGTATTTAGCATGCCTTTTTTTTTTCCCCTACAGTACTTTCCTGGAGTCTGCAGCCTTTGCTCAAAGTAATGCATGGGTTTAATTTGCAGGAAACTGGGGGGCAGTGACTTCTAGATATAAATTTCTAATTGGAAAAATGTTTTTCATCCACAACAGGAGTTGGATACAATACACTAGGAAGTGTGAACCATAAACTACTTGGAAAAATAACAAATACAGAATGTGTGGTCATAACTCAGTGATATTACAACCCTCTAAAAAATCCTTTGGTATTTGCATCTGTAGTCAAACCAGGAATTCCTAAAAATGAAATCTATATCTTTACTGAAATAATTTACAGTTCAACGAATTGAAGAACAGCTACAGTACTGTATACTTCATAACTCAGTAATTTTAATACATTAACGGAAATTAAGCAGACCGGAATATCTTTAAAGTGCCAATATAGGAAGAAAAAATAAATTTGCAACCTGTTTTGCAATGGTTACAGTTTAGATTCCTCACTTAAGCATCTCCTAAATAAATTCGTATTTGACTTACTAGTTCTTCTCTGGAAGCTTTTAAATATTCAATTTGTTATTTACCTTGTTTATATTGCTTTTATATGCACAGGATGTGAATGAAGACCCTGGAGAAGATGTTGCACTTCTCTCCGTTAGTTTTGAGGACGCAGAAGCTACTCAGGTTTTTCCTAAGCTGTACCTCTCCCCACGTATTGAACAGTGAGTTAGAGATTTTTTTCTGGAATGTTTATTCTACTTCATCTCAGAACTTTTCCATTTTTCCCTGATACATGTGATAACATGCTACGTGATGGCATACTATTGCTTTAAAGTGCTTAAAGTTATAGTGGTTGCTGCGAGTGTATGTGTGTGTGTGATGGAGAAATGACAGATCTTCTCTCAGCTAGTTCTGTTTGTATTTGATATTCTTGTAGCATCACAATCTCTGAAAACCATGCTTGTCCTTTACTGTGGCAGTATATTTTGAATGCCTTATATGGTACAACATAATGATAGCTTTTGGGGGGGGAATTTTTAATTTTTTTTTTCTTTTGGGAAGGTAAGTTCTCTATATAAATATAAACATTTGAATAAACTATTGCAGAAGCTAAAGGTATTGGTTAGCTATGCTTTTGGAATTTGCAGCTTTAGTAATTTTTTTTTTTCAGGTGAATATCTGAATATTTCATTTTAAGAGCATTGAACCTTTCTCATCTGTTTACCAGTTGGAAAATTTGATGAGAAATGGATTTTTACTCCTAAAATGGAAGAACGAGGACTAAAAATCAATCCATTTTCATTGAATTTCTTTTCTTCCTTTTCTGAAATTGAGAAGGTTTTAATGCTTCTCCTTGTCTTTTCTTTCCCGAAACCAATCTTGTGCTTAAAAAAATAACTATGTTAGACCTTTCAGGTTTACCACATTTAAACTGGTCTAGCATTGTTTCAGTGATGTGTTGTTTTTTTTGCTAATAGGGCAGTTGACTTCAATCTGAACTGGTGATGACTCTTCTGTGTAGAGAAAAGATGGGAAATACGCTCTACCAAGTTTTATAATAACTTGGGGATAAAGTTAGAGTGGATGAAGAAACATGGTATCTTGTAATTTTGATCAACAGAGTATTGATCTGGATAAACTCTTGGATGCAGTTTAGAAAATAAAAAACAGAATTTGACTTAGATAAAGACATAAGACTTCTGAGATACTTTAAGAAAACGTAGGTTACATGTGCATGTGCAAACACACAGATAATGTATTTAGTAGCTTTCACATTTTCATATCTTTCATTAATTAATTCTTTTTTGTCAGCATCAGCTGAGGAAATAATTGTAGTCAAATATGTAATTATCTTTCTATGTTCCAAAGGATTCTTTTTCTGAACTCTTAAAAGCAATTGGGCTACCATCAGTTTCCATTGTATTTCCAGCTGTATTCACATATTGATGGTTAAGTAGGTTTCAGGCCACCCAGGTGTATCTGTTTAAATCATCCATGAGCTAATGATGAATATATTGCATATTTTCCCCCTTTCAGCAGTATCTTTAGAAAGATGTTAACCTCTTGATACCTAGTAGAATAGCGATACAAAGGAAGTCTTTGTCTTCCTAAAAGTATTGCATTTTCTCTCAGCGCCCTAAAGAGCATCTGATTTTAGATGTGTGATGTAGAGCAATACAGCAGAAAGATACTTGAGTGGTATTGTTATGTATCTGACATTCTGATGTATTTATGGCTTTTGTTGTTTATAGCTGATGCAGTCATGTTAAAATCATGCCAGTAAACCCTGGAGTTCTGTGCCACACCTAGTCACATTATCTGTGTTGAAGTTGAGATACTTAACTCATCTGAGTCAATCTGTCTTTCTGCATTTGTAACATTTTCATCACAGTATCTAGATACTGATAATGCATAGTTACTGAAGTTTCTTTTGAGCTGTTGCATCTCTTCTTATGCTACTAGCTACTTCTTATGTGCCATGAAAAAATGTATTGGTATGTTTCCAGTGTTTGTATAATTGTGCTTTAATAGCAAACATACAGTTCTCTCTTGTTCTTTCCGAAACCAATCTCTGCTGTGTTTCGCAGGGGCTGACAGTCTAGATATTTAACTTCCCAATGCTTGGGAACTGAAGCAACAATGTGTACTTCTTTATACTTTTTGCCAAAAGTACAAAAAGCCTCAAGAAGCCCTCAGGATTAGTTTAATGACTTGAGGCCATGGCATGTTACATTTGAATTGTGTTCTGCTTATAAAGGTCTTTCCTGCTGCTCACAGTAATTGGATTTGCAAAAGCCATGTAAGCAAATTACCAGTGTATTTTTTCTATGCAGCAGATTTTGAGGTGTACCAAGTAGTAGGTGATGGTTCCCAACATAACATTCCCAAGAATTCAACAAAATGTGAAAAATACCAAATTCCCACAATTATTTTGCTAATACTAAAATATGTTCACTTTAGGAAGAATGAGCAAACAGGAATAGCATTTTCCTGACATATGAAATAACATTTCAGGTTTGTAGAGCAACAAGAGGAAGAGGGCCTGTTTGTGTAAAGCGAGTTATCTCCTGCTTTCCCAAGAGGTTTCATTGCCCTTGTGCTCTGCCTTATAAACTTGCATTCCCACACTGCCCTTTCTAAAAATGATACATACCCACAGATCTTGTCAGCAAATTTGAGTCCTAGAAATGTGAATATTGGTTTTTTGCTTTGAAGGGTTTTTGTAAAACACATTTGCTCTATTTTTTTTTTTTAATGGATAGTAGTCATAATACTGCTGAGACTTTGACTGTATTTTGTCATAGACTCTGGAAGAGAAATTTCCAAAATTGGGGAAACGTTCCCCTTTTATTCTTTGGGGTGAAGATGTTAGTACACTGGCTGGCTTGAAGAGGTTCACGTATTGAAGCAGCAGGTAGAAATGCAGTAGAGAAGAGCTGTGCATCATTCAAGTCAGTAGTGGTGATTTATTGATTTGCATGGTGTGATGTCTGACTGCAAGAGTGTCAAGCGCAGTTCTTAAAATCAACCAACCAACCCCACATTTAGGGATGGGACATACTTGCATTAATGTATAAAAACTCTCATCATTAACTATTCATAATAATACCTGGTTTAATTATTTTATTAAAACATGCTAATTTGAAAAGCTCATTTTGATACTATTTGTTCAAAACACATTAACAGCAGCTTTTAGTATTTCCTTAATTTGAAATCAGTCACTTAAAAAGCTTAAATTCTGTCATTTTAAGAATTCTTCTGACTTTTTGTTGCATTACATCAAACAGATGCCAATAACAGTTACTTCCAATTATTTCAAAATTAGATCAAGTTAAAATGAAACATGGGATATTTATGAGATGTGTTTGTTTTTTAAGAATTGCCATCTTTACTGTAGTATCATAGAAGACAGTTTCTGCACACTTCTGTAGGAAGTGGTAAGCTGAGAAACCATACAGACTGACCACACAACTTGAGAGATTGGTGCTTGTCAGCATCTGTGAGTGTGTCCTCAAGTCATCCTTCCCTTCCTCCCAACTCAGGACAGGGGACTTGTCTGAGGCTGCTCTCCATCCTCTGCTGTGAGCTGCTGTGCTTTGGGAAGAGGGTTATACAGCTGAGCTAGGTAGGCACAGCCATGCACTAGGGTATGGTAAGGACCTGCTGGGATATTTACCCTTTATGTTTCTGATGCATTTCCACGAGCTATTTATTCATAGTGGCTCTAAACCTGTTGGTAGAAACCATCTTGTTGTTCAAAATTGCCTTTCTAGTTAAAGTATATTAGATATTCATATGGGATGGAAATTTGTATAAAACTGCCCATCATATCTTTGTTTCCCAGTTACTAAAAGTCATTAAATCCAAAGAATCAGTGCAGGATTGAGCAGCTGATTTCTATATTAATGCTTAAAAGTTTGTGTCAGCATACTACACATGGATGGGGATCAGAAGGTTTTGGGGTTTTTTCTTAAGAGAAAAAATTCAATGTATGTGATTTTTTTTCCTTCATGAGTCATCCATGCTAAAGAACATAAAAATGGGTTCATCTTGGTTCATGTTTTAAGAAAAAACTATATTAGGCTAGAAACACTGTTGCTCAGTGAATGCTGTGTTCCCTGTGTTCACAGAAATAATCCTGCAATAAACACTGTTGTCCTGGAGGGCTTTTCTCTGATAAATACGCAGACGTGAATATGCTAAGAAACCAGCTGTCAGTAGAAGTTGTTTTGCTTAAATGGATCAGGCTCCATGCTTTGGGGACTGAAATGGTCGTTTTTTACTGGTCTGGGAGCTGTGCCAGAGGGTTCTTCGTGACTGAGGGTGGTATGCAAAGTTCGGTGACTGCGTTTAACCTTCTCATACAGGCAGGGGAGAATAACAAGAACCTGATCTGAACTCTATGGCTTTGAATGTTCTTGTATGTTTTTCACCAATCAAAGGAAAAATTGAAGAGAAAGTGAAGCGTGTGTTTCCTTTGAGATGTTTCCTGTCTGTTACCTGTGCTTTCTGCTGGGAGTTGGAGGAGGAAAGCCATAGAATATTACCCATTTACTGCTGAGTACCGGTTCTTGCTGTGTTTGAGACACAGGAGAGCTGTGGAGGGCTTCACCTTTGAAGTTGGCTGCCACCAGTAGAAGCCTGCTGTTTCAGACAGATTATGATTACACAGTCCCTAAATGAATGGTTGTCCTTAGGCCTTTTTATATGTCTGCTTTGTGGAAGTCAGATTTTTAATTTGACGTACTAAAATGTGATTATTCATGTGAGTTGATGGTTTCAGTAGAATTGATAGTAGTTATCCACAGCAGTCTATGGCTTCTTCAAATCCCAGAACATATTTGCAGACAATGGGAAGCAGGAGGAATGACTGTTGTTTTGCAGCACTTCCTGTTCCATTAAGCTTTGTTTGGTCAGTGTCTCCTCAGTGCATCAGGCATATTTACTGCCTGCTGTGTGTGCCATGCCCCTACCAGCCAAGTCTTCAAAAACTGCAGCCAGTACCATAACCTGATTGTGAATCTAGCTCTGTTCTTTACTCTTCTTGTATCCAAAAAATAATCTGTTTTGCTGCTACCAACTTTCGATGGCGTGTTGACAGCTTCAGAAGAGATCAGGACAGACTGGGACTGGCAGTCAAAGCAGATTGACTTGTACTTCTATTCCAGGTATTCAACTGTACTGATTGTTCTCTTTTTTCTTTTTTCCTCCCCTCTGAAGCTGCTATGGAGCAATTAGTGGAAATAGTTGTAGGAGAGCTAAGATTATGTGTCCATCATCTAAATGGTGCTTTAATGCTGGATATGTTAATGCTGTCTTTAAATGGCTCAGTTAGTGAGATTTTTAAGTCAGTTAAGAGACTAAGCAATTAGACCTATTTGTCGAGGTATGAAATGCTTGAGGCAGTTCAGTGGGACCGATTTTGTTGCTAGGTAATGAGGCACCAGTTTCTCTGTATAGGAGATACAGGACAGTTTTTGCTCTGACGTGCCTTTTGTGGCCATCCAGACCTCAGCGTTGCCTCTAGTCTTAGAGCATAACAGAGTTGACTATTGGGAAGGGTTTGTGTCTTCTGGAGATTTTGTCAGGCTCTGAGTATCAGCCTGTATGTTTAAGGTTCTGTAATGTGGTGGTGAAGGGAGTATTTCTACATGATATATCAGGCACTTCATCACTTAAAGTATTTTCTTGTATGATTGAAATACACATATAGAAAAATTCATTAGTAAAAGATCACAAAAGAAAATGAAAGCGTGATTCAACATACCCCTCTTCAACTCCATTTGCATACTTCTGACTAAGGTAGAATGGTCTACAGAAATTTCACAAATTTTAAAGCCATTTGATTCCTTTAGATGGAATCTCTTCATTAAGCTGTTGCAATTTTTTTGCCTGTGCACATATAATTTGTTTCAGGCTACCCTAATTGAACATCAGTTCTGTATCATGTTAGTTGTCATGTGTTATGAGTATGCCACCTTTCATTGTAATAACCCATATTTCAACACAGGCATTTCTAAGTATCGTTATAAAGCTAAAATATCTTCCTCAGGATTTTATTGTGATATCACTGTTTCTAAGCATGTTTATCCACCTGCAAAGAGTGATAATGAAGGAAAAAGGGAACAAAGTAATTTTTGGGGGGGACATCAGACATTAATATTCATTAAGATGTTCTCGATTCTCTACTGTTGCCCGTATGTTTAGATTTGTATTTTTTTACAATGAGATTGTCAAAAGCCCTTTTAATTAGTCAAAACTAATCCTGGAAATAGTATTAAAAGTTGCTGTCATCTTCATTACTAGCTAGGTCAGTACTTACTATTTTTGAAATCTTCCTCTCTGTCTTCAATAGGGGTTATTTTTTAAATTACTTTCTTGGATTGTGTTTGTTTTGATACTGAAATTAATTTCAGTTTTACAAAAAAACTTACTTTTTTTTATACATCCAGACATTTTTGTCTTTTTTTACTGCCTCTGTTGTTCTTAAGAGTTTAGAGTGTTGGAGGGTATTTTTATTGCCATTCAGACATTCCTTGTGCAGTACTGAAGTGCCTTTCTTGGCTATTTTCCTAAGACATTAGAACTCACAAAGCAGGTTTCATCTTCATTTCCTGAGATGTTTTTGTAGGGGAAAGGAAGCCTACTGAACAGAATCCAATCCATGTTAGTACTGAACTGTGACTTGATTTTTTCATACCTAAGAATTAATGGGAATATTTTGAGGGCATTTTATGTAGGACCTTGTGTTTTAAAGCACTCTGGACCAATGGTAGGGACAGTTTGAACTCCTTGAAATGTTTTCTGTAACAATATTTAAGCTGATGAAAGAAATTTGAAACAGGTGTCATCTTTTTATTGCGCAGCATTTGGTATGGCATTAATAGAGCAAGCAGGAGGGTCTGGTAACTGTGGTTAAATGACAACCTAAACAATTATTGACTAGGTGTTTCTTCAAAATGCAACGGAAAAGTCACGTTCATGTGAAATTTATATGTAGGGGAATTTGGAGTTTTTCTGGGGCCAATTTATTTTTCCTTTCATTGATAGCATACTGGTGTTAAATTCTGCTTTAAAAAACCCAATAGTTAGATACAGAGTTGCTGCGAAATCACAATTGAAGCAGTAGCTTCTCTGTTGTTAAACAGACTTAATTCTTGAAGACTGCCTCTTTGGAGTTAAATTGCTCTTACAGAGGAAAAGTACTTCAAAGTTACTGACAGCATAAAATTTTAAAATTACCTGCCAAGTTTGAGGCTTCTGGTAATTTATCAGTAAATGTAATCATAGAATCATTTAGGTTGAAAAATACCTTTGAGATCATTGCATTTAAATGTAAACTCAACACTGCTAAGTCCACAAAGTCCATGTCCCTAAGTCCCACATCTACACAACTTTTCAATACCTCCAGGGGTGGTAACTACACCACTTCTCTGGGCAGCCTGCCCCAATGCTTGGCAATCCTTTAGGTGAAGAAAATTTCCCTAATAGCCAATCAAAACTTCCTCTGGTGCTACTTGAGGCCATTTCCTCTTTTCCTATCACTTGTTATCTGTGAGAAGAGGCCAACTCCCTCCTGGCTGCATCCTGCTTTCAGGTAGTTGGAGAGCGAGATAAGGTCCCTCCTGAGCCTCCTTCTCTCTTAGCTAAACCACTTCAGCTCCCTCAGCTTTCTCTTCATTTGACTTGCACTCCAGACTCTTCACCAGCTCCATTGCTCTTCTCTGGACATACTCCAGCACCTCAATGTTCTTCATGTAGTGATTGACCCTGAACTGGACACTTGAAGTGTGGCCTCACCAGTGCTGAGTACAGAGGGACAATCACTGCCCTGCTCCTGCTGGCCACTCTATTTCTGATATAGACCAGGATGTCACTGGTCTTCTTCGCCACCTGGACACACACTTGGTCGTGTTCGGCTACCCCTGTTGATCTGATTTTCTCAGTCTGTGAAGTTTTCAGCCTGTCAGCTGCTGATTTGTCTTCCCTTGGGAAAATTTCTTGCCTCAAGGACAAATCCATGTAAATAGTCGTGGTACTTCTAAGTTCTCATAACAACCCTCTCACAGGTGTTGTTTCTATTATTTAACCAATAAAGAGAAATATTGTCTTTACTAAACAATTATATGGTTCCTTAGCACAGCATGTTACAAAAAAGCTGTGTAAAATTATAAATAAAGCCCTTCTGATCTTTCTTCTACCTAGAGTCAAGCTCTTCATTTTCGTGTCCAACAGTGACACACCCCCAGGTCCTTTACCACTGGACAGCTTTTCAGATACAGTTCCCCAGGTCTCCAGTGTTGCAAGAGGTTGTTGTGACCCGAGTGCAGGACCCAGCACTTTATCGGATTCTGCTGCTGGCAGATCTTGAGATTTTAGAGAGAGTCTTTTTCTTAAACCCTGAGCTTGAAGAAGACGTCAGAATTAGTTGGTTCAGGTTTTTAAGCTTGTTCATTTATTTGTTTTTGTTACATTGCTTCTGTTCCTTGCTGTGTTTTTTGTGGCAGCAGGGTTGGGAACCGACTGTGTGACTCTTCGGGCGGTCTTAGCTTTTATACTAGATATTACATGTTCTATATTTACAGTTAGTTACCAATACTTACTACCTATGTTAGACAGTTAACTTTTACTTTAAACTAATTTAAAAGTGCTACCATTATAGCAGAAGATGGAGGACAAGAAGAAGGACCAGAAGGACAGGGACACGCTCAGATTTCTCCATTTTGTCTTTTTTTCACTCTCATTCTAAATCCCAAAATACTACATTTACACTTTGTGATACTACTTACTTAGTACTTTACACTACTGTCTTTTACATCTTTGTGACTTGTAATTATTTTTTCAGTGTTGGAAGCCTTTCCCATGGACTGAAATTAAAGCTAGTGTTTTCCTGGGCTCTGTGCCAGGGTCTCCAACCCCCCTGTACAGATCCCAGACCCCCTGCAGAGATCCTAAACCCCCCTGTACAGGTATCAAACCCTCTTGCTCAGGTCCCAGACATCTCTGCTGAGGTCCCTGAGCTCCTTGCCAAGCTCTCAGATCACCCAGGGCAGCCAGAGGGATGTCCTGGCTTCCGACAGCACTTCATCTTACTGAACCTCATACTGGCTAAGTTCACAAATCTCGCATGTCCAGATTCCCCTGCAGACCCTTCCTGCCCTTCACCAGATCAGCACTCCCACCTGTCTTGGTGTCATCTGAAAACTCAAATGGGAGGCACTTGATCCCCTTGTCCAGATCATCAGTAAAGATTTTAAACTGTACTGGCCCCAGTTCTGAGCCCTGGGGAATCCCACTAGTGACCAGCTGCCAACTGAATTAACTCCATTCACCACTATTTTCTGGGCCTGGCCATCCAGCCGGTTTCTTACCCAGTCAAGAGTGCACCTGTCCAAGCCATGAGCTGCCTGCACCTCTAGGAGAATTTGGTAGGAAATTATGTCAAAGGCTTGGCAATGTCAACATCTGCAGCTTTTTCTTCATCTACTAAACGGGTCACTGTGTTGGTTTGAAAGCAAAACCAGTGAGAAACTCCAAGTCAGAAGTACAATTTAATAAAAGAAGAAAAGAAGTAAAATAAATTAAAATAAATTCAATAGTAGAAAATACCAACAGAGTCAGAATACAACCTGACACCCTGTTAGGGTGGTAGTGGCAGTCCAGATGAGATGGTCTTGTCGAAGCAGTGATCCTGAAGAGAAGGTCTGGTAGCTCTTGTCCTTTGGGAATCCAGTGGGGAAAAGGCCTCCTGTGCTGTCCCAAACCCTGGATTATATCCTTGTAGGAATGCTTGGCTCTTCCCCCAGGAGGAGCATCTCACAATGGGCTGATATCATTCTATGAGTCATGTGATGGGTCCTTGATGGCCCATTAAACAGAGATAGCTCCTGGGAGAGTTACCTATGAGTCATGTGGCAAGGCATTGATGAGCCATTAGCAGAAGATAAGAAGTGTTTCACTGTCCCACCTGGTTTCAACAGCTCATGAAGATGGTGATAGAATACATACTTTGGGCACATCTGACATTTTAACCTAGGACCGTCACCCTGTCACAGAAGGGAGACCAAGTTGGTCAAGCAGGACCACCTTTCATAAACCCATGCTGGTTGTGCCTGATCCCCTGATTGTCCTGCACGTGCCATGTGGTGACACTCGAGATAATCTGCTCCATGACCTTCCCCAGCACAAGGCCTAACAGACCTGTAGTTGCCCACATCCTCCTTCTTATAGGTGATCATTACATTTGCTGATATCTGGTCAACGGGGACCCCCTTGCTTAGCCAGGACTGCTGGCAAAGGATGGAAAGTGGCACAAGCAGGTCATGGAAGGTTTTTCTTTCAGATTAGACCTGAGATTTAGTTGTTCTACCATATTCATTCTAACTGGGTAATAATTACCAAAACTGTCAAACAGTAGTTAAATGAGTTAATTAGAATCTTGGCAGAAAATGCAGTGAGGTATGAAAAGGCACATTTATTCAACACTTATAAAAACTCAGATTTCCTAGAGTACACTTTGAACCCACTTTTGTTGCTGCGTGGGTATTTTTCCCAGTTCTTGATGTAAATGCAAACCCACCACTGCAGAACGTGGTATCTTAACAAAGTATGCTTTCTTGAAGTTGATTTTTGCATATTTGGGATATGTGGTTTGCTTTCTGAATATGGTGATTAAATCATTTGTTTTCAGAGAACTTCATTCTGATTGTGATCTGCATGTAAGCGTTCTGTCTTCAGACTTATTCTATTTTATTATTTAAAACAATTAAAAAATTCAGCTACTCTTTAATGCTTGCTTCCAGATGGCCACATTCAATTGGTGCAAATCTCTGACCATGGGAAAATGACAAGTTAAGGATTTTCAGGTATAACCCCTGGCTAGTGTGAAACACAGAATTAAGTTGTATGTGAAAGACCTCAGTTTTGATTGTCTCTGTTGTCTTCTCCCTCTGCCCCCCATCCCCCAGCTGGGGAGAGCTGGTAGTACCTGCTAGGAACCACATTCCTGTTACTGATATTCAGGAGGGAATGTGGCAGTACAGGGAGCATGACTTGAGGAGTACGGCAGAGGAATTGTGGAGTGTGGCAGGAGAGAGAATATATGGAGAGGGGTCTTGGCGCTGCTGTTTGTGTGAGAAAGGATTGTAATGCACTCTTTGATATTACCATAAGGGCTGGTTCCCCTGCCAACTTGCCTTTTTCCCATAAACTTCTCGACCCCACA
The DNA here is from genome assembly GCA_013401135.1 of Cettia cetti. Lineage (NCBI taxonomy): Eukaryota > Metazoa > Chordata > Aves > Passeriformes > Sylviidae > Cettia > Cettia cetti. Next base: position 90,420 of record VZUI01038597.1, on the reverse strand, counting down.
GTACTACTGGGAACCACCCTCTCAATTTCCTTTGCTTTCTGCCTCCCATCTTTCCTGCAGATAATCAGTGGCATTTTAAACTTGATGTCTTCTTGAAAGAAACGTTACTATCTCCTTAATTATCCATTGTACAAAGATGCCATTTTTCCAAAATAAATCATGACTGTTTTTTAAAATGTGACTGCAGAATTTCTGGAGGTTTCCTTTTCCCTAATTATTTTCAAGAATGTGGTTCACTGTATTGCTTATTTTATTTAAGGCATATGAGACAGTCACAGTCCATCCCGCTACTTAACTACTACAAGCTGCTTGGTGATGTGAATATTAGCTGAAACCCCAGCTCTCTTTCAGCACTTGTACACTGGACCTACCTGGAGAAAATGTATAAAAGACATTATCAAGGGTGAGACGTTTTTGTTGAATAGTCTTTTCCTAGATAACAGATTCCCCTTCAAGAATGTTGTGAACTTCTTTCCTTTACTCTGAAGAGCCCCCTTAAAAAAATCACAGAGATTTGTTGAATTTTGAACCTGCCACAGGCATCCTCTAACTATACTAAACTTCAACTATGTTTAAATGAAAGTGCAGACTATAGGCAACAAATCATGTGGCCATTGTGTTAATTAATGGGACTCTTTTTATGTATAGTTTGGAGAAACACAGTTGTGTGTCAACAAAGAATATTACAGAATTTAAATGAGATATCTCATGTATGATATTTAATATGTGCATGCAGTTGCAGTATGTGTCAAACAACCCATGGAGGAAAACAAGTTAAATTTGGCAAGAACTGAAAATTCAGATGATGAAAGTGTAGATTCTTTTTAGTTGAATTTTAAAACTAAATTCTTTGAGCTGGTTTCTGGTCAGGGGCCACTAAAAATATATGGAGAGGAAAAATATATGGAGAGGAAATTTCAGCTGTTTAACAATTTCAGTGGACAAAATTCTGTTAGTACTGAAGTTGCAGACAACACAGTGCAGTGGAAAATCCTGTACAAATAGAGCGAAACAATTCTGCTTGCAGATATTTGCTGTTGAAGCCAATGAAAGGGCTGTGCTCTTCTGTGTGGTTTAGTGATGTCAAGCACTACTTGCTGGAGGCAGCTGCGTTACTGCAATGCTTTCCTGACCTTAAATAGCCTATATGCTGGGTAATGCAAGTGTTCAAATATAAATACAGGGCACGTAAGGACAGAGGGAGGCCAGAAAAGCCATCGAGGCCCCTTCCCTCCCCTGAATTAGTCAGTGTCTTCCTCAGTATTCTTCTCTTCTGGTATTTGTCCAAGATATTTACAAAACCGTTTAGACTAATTGTTCCCTTGTGCTGCCTCAGTACTGTTTATTCCATATGTTAAGTACTGCGTGCGAAGCAGTTCTGCTCTTCAGCGTGGCTGCTGCTTGCTTTCCTTTCCTTTTCCTTTCTTCGAGGTTGCCTTTGATATTAACCCAAACAGTTGTGCAACCTCTGTCGGTCCTGGGAGGTTGTGTGTGCCACAGCAGCAGCCAGCCCACTGCACTTCCCTAGACCTCTCCACGCAGGCAGGGCTTTCTGGGACATTCTGTGGAGGTAGTTCCTTCAGGTCATGTTTTTGGTCGACTTCCCAGATTTTTTTTTTTCTTTTGCTCTGTAATGGGAAGATGGTTAGATGACATGTATGTGTAATTATGTAGTGATCCTCCTAATTTGTTCCATGGCTCAAACATTGTGTTTCTTTTGTGCTTGTAATGAATGTGTATAACTTGCTTTCTATCTCCTTAAATCCTGTTGCTTTAAATTGGTACTCTTGTTTTTGTTCATTCACTTACCGCTTAGGTTTCTCATACTCTCATTGGGTTTTTTTGTTTCTTTATATTCCATCTCTATTTTCTGTTTTCTATTTGGCTGTTTGTTTTCAGTTCTACACACACATCTCTGGAAATTTGTTTCATTTTCAAGAAGTGAGGCTCTGGTTTTTTGCATGTCAGGTAACAGTTTTTCCTGCAGTTGACACAGAAACTGCAAGGAGAGTTGAATGATGAATGTACATCCTGACAAAGCAAGTCTTGTTGAAAGTTAGGTAACATTTAATCTATAAAAACCTAATAGCCCTTTTAATTGCAGAGAATCATTGCATGTCCAGAACAATCATTTAATGTTGTCTGTGATTCCAGTGCCTTTGTTTTTCTTTATTTAAAAGCATTTTAGCATTTTCATTTTTTAAACACTGTTTATTTTACATTTAACGTTATTTCTCTTCACAATTAATTGTTTCCATTTATAAAAGGAGTGAAACCTTCAGGATTTTTATGCAACAGTGAAAGCAAAAACATCCCATTATATTGTATTTATCAAAGGCTAGATTACATATAATTGAAAAAACCTTTTTTCCCCCTCTATGGCAGTATTCTATTTAGACTTCATGTCTTGGCATTAAAAAGATAATATTTCTTACTACTGTGAATTTCTTTACTTTCTTTTCATAGTATTGCATTAAAATTTTGGAGGTCACATCAATTCATAAACTATATCAAGTTCCTAAAACCAGGAGTAGTTTTGTGGAAAATTATTTTGCAGCAAATAAGTGGTAGTTCTCATATCAGAGTCATAGAGCTCTTTGTTGCAAAGGAATTCTGAATCATCTAGGCCAGCTTCCTGCTTGGCATGGGACTGCGACCAGCACGAGCTCAGGTTTTGTGTCACAGTCTGTCCATGTCTTGAACACTTTGCAGTGGAGATCCTACAGGCTCCCTGAGGAACCAGTCTGCTGCTCTGCCACCCTCCTTAGGAGAGGACTCTTCTGAAAGTCCCATCTGAGAATCCCAAGGCCTCAGTTGTCCCAGTCCTTGGAACATAAACGTCCCTTCAGACTGAAGCTGTGCAGTTGGTTGTAGCAGTGTTACACAATGTCATTAGCAGTATGCATTGTGTGGCAGTGTGGAAGCAAAAGTTAGTCTCATCATGCTTCTCCAGCAGCATGGACATGAGTTCTTAAGGACATACTGCTGTCTAGGGTTTGTTCTGGCTGGAGGTCATGGTGAGCTGGTAGAACGTTAAATTAAGTTCTTATCTCACTCTTGTCACAGTGAAGAGATAGCATGAGGAACAAGGGCATGAGTTTTCTGCATTCTGACAAGTATCTCTAATGCATAGTCCTTTCGGACTGGCACAGGGCATAAAGTAGAGCAGTGCATGGGACCAAATATTGAAGAACTTGAGTCAGTATTATGGGTAGTGTTACGCCTTGCGACACCAAGGCACATAATACTGAGAGATCTCTTCTGCTTTATTTTTTTGGCTCTGGGTACTGAAAGCTTCAAGTTGCCTTTTCAATACACAGATGCTAATTTGTATTTCCCTTCCTTAATTTCATATACTATAGCAGAATTTTTTAAAAAGTAAATAAATACCCTGAAATAGAACACTAGTCACCAGCAGTGAACGATCCTGGCAATGCAACTGGCATTGCTGAGTACTTTCCGCATACAACAGAGTACACTTAAAATGTTAGAAAAAAGATAGATTCATCCTGATTTTGTTTGTTATACTAATACTGTGAAAGTCTAGCATTCTATTTTTGTTCATCCACCAATCTGTTCAGCATATTTTGTTTAATAGTTTAATGGTAGAGTCTATATGCAACCACCCATGTTACATCAGACTCTGCAACTGGAATGTTGTTTACTTTTCACCAAGGCAACTCCCTGTTTTTGTTAATTAATATCTAACAAGGTCCTACAGCTGACTCCCTTTAAAGTCAAGAATGTAGGGGTGTAGAGGATTTATAAGCACACTGTGCTAGCAGCAGTTTCTTCTGTACAAGTGACCTGTTAAAGGACATGGTTTGGGGTGGCTTTTTTAATTTTTTATATGTGTGCATATTCTTTTATTCTTCCATAGTTTTCTTGGACAGGTTATGTTTGTACTGCACGTACATACCCCTTTAATACATAGTTATTGTATTTATGAAGTTATTTTCTTAAGCCACAGAAGGAAACTGAGAAAATTTTTGGGAAAGTCTTCTGCACCATTCTCTAACCATTCTTTTGGGGACTAAAGAAGAAACCATGTTTCAAATGGACAATGGTGGTTTATGTCTAAAATGCATTTTATTTTTTTTTATTTTTGACAACGAGCCATCCCTCGCATGTCTCAATTACCACAGTACCAGAAAAGATTTTTTTGTTAAAAAAGTATATCCAGGAGTATATCCAGGCTTGATTTGAAATTGTGAAAGGAATACAGTATGCACAATTTTCTTAGTGGTATTCGACCAATAAATGTTTTACTGTCTTTTAATCTGAATATCTGTTTTTGCAAACTTTAATGTGTTTATCTTCTTGGTACCCTTCTGGGATAAATCAGTAACCAATGTTGTCAGGATGTGTGAATGTATCCATGTGTGTCAGAAAGACTTCATGATTGGTAAACTAGAAGCAAATAGAGACTCCCTCTGATAATCTCAGTCTGTACCAGATAAATGTTGCTAGACTTAGAAATGTCTTCTTTCTTTTATAGTCAATTTTTTTAAATCAAAATGTCTTCTCAGTAACCTTCCTCAATTACTGCCCTGTCTTAACTGTATAGGCTGTCTTGAGGCTATCCACACTTAGGTGCACTGATACAGATTCCTCTAGCATCTCCACTGGTGTTATTTGTGCTGTGTCCTCTAAAGAAATGGAAATTTAAAAATTCAGTACATGCGGAAGTACTTTATTTCCCACCATGAAAAAGATGTTTTTAACAATTTTGTATGTTTTTGAGCTTTGACCCCACTGGTATATCTCAGTAACCTAGTAATAAACAGATAATGCAGTTGGCAAGCTGATGAACATTGTGTCTTCAGGCAGGCAGAAAAGACCTTTTAATTTAATTCAGTCATTAAAACCTGTGAAAATACTGGGTTCTATTTTAAGAACAAGTAGTAGGTAAATAGTGTTCCATCCAAAATCTGCCAACTACTGATTGTGTTTGTGTTCTCTTCTTTTTTTCTTTCTTTTTTTTTTTTTTTTGTCAAGTTCTTTTGTTGTAGGAGGACATCTTGGCACAGCTTCACATATGTGGTTAAGTGCTTGCTGAGCCACAAGCAAATAATACTGTACAGTTAAGCATTTCTTCCTGCATCACCAATTTCTATTCTCTTGGGCAACAGGAGTTCAAATCTGGGCAAAGATGACAGGCATAGGCCTGTCTGATTAGAATAATAACTTAGAAACTGTTGTTAGCCACCATAGTAATATTTTACAGTTGATCTTGTGGTAAGTTTCTCAACCCAGATTTTGATTTTATTGTAACAGCAAATAGATAGGTGGATAACTCCTCAATCCTAAAGGACAAAAGGAGAATTGTTTCAGGTTTGGCAGATGCAAATTCTGCTAAAGGAGGTGAAAGAGGGTATGTGGAAGCCTGAAGGGCAGAGATGATTCAGAGATGACTTCCAGTATATTGACTGTGGGGGATTTTTTTTTAATGCTCTATCATTTTTGCTTGTGTGGCATTTTCAGGGTCTCTAAGTGCCTTTGTTTGGAAATAAGAAACAATTAGTTTGAGAAGTGTAAGTTTTCCAGTCAGTGTATTCATTCACACCTGGAATGGAAGTGGAAGTAGAATTAGTTTGCTTATCACTTGGATATTACAGTAAAAAGGTTTTTGCATAAATTTATTTAATCATAAAATCAGCACTCTACAGGGAAAATCACAAGTTTAGTTGTGTGTTGCTAGGGGAATGACTTCAAATTTTTCCTTTATCATAACTTTTCAAAAAGCTCAAGTAGTGTATAATGAGTAGTAGGATCTATATTTTGGATTGTACCATGAAATTCAATGCATGTGAAAAATCTATCTGCAACTTAAAACTTGCTTTTCTGTACATTTGTAGTTGTCTTAAAGTGACAAAAATATCTAAGACTTGGTAATGTAAAGCTGTGTTACAGGAACTCATAGGGAGCTTTTGGGAAAGCAGTTCTGAAATTCAGGTGATGATGTTCAAGGAGTTTTGAACTCACTTTACAGTGAGGGTGTAGAACAGGTTGCCCAGGGAAGTTGTGGATGCCCCATCCCTGGAAGTGTTCAAGGGCAGGATGAATGGGGCTCTGACCAACTTGGTCTAGGAGAAGGTGTCCCTGCCCATGGCAGGGGGGTTGGAACTAGGTGATATTTAAAGTCCCTTCCAGGCCATTTTATGATCCTGTGATATGCCTTATTTGTCATTTCTTACACTTGTAACATGGCATAAATTCAGTTCTCCTCAGAATGCTGCAGTAGGCCTTGGTAAGTTCAGCTTCTAATTTTGTACATGCAATGTGAAATCTAAATCCTAAGAAAGGAAAAAGACAAGTATCTTCTGGGAATTAATTTGGCCCTTTGAAGTTACTGCAGTGTCTGGGCAGTCTTGATGAGGTACCTCCTGAGGAAACTTGCACCTTGATTAAGATACCAGTCACAATGACATAAAGTCAGAACTGTGCCTGTTTAAAATGGGCTTATGTAGAAAATATGCAAATGATCTGTTTGAATTAACTGTTGGAGAAGAAATATATCCTTTATTTTTCTAGCTTTAGTACCATATGAAAAAGGGAAACCGGTATACCAAGTAATACAAGGAGAAGTTTTGGGTTTGGGGGCTTTTTTCAACAAAACTAACTAAAGTAACAAATTTTAAAAAACCAAACCATAAACTATATCTTGTATGTTCTTGTATGTATCTGTTCTTTTAATGAACAGAAATATTTCTTGGAAGTATAGTTCTTTTTCCCCCCAACTAGGAGATTTTGCTCTTTTATTTTCCAGGCCTTACTACTTTTGGAGTTGTCTGTGTTTTCATCTCCTGTTTAATGTGTGTTTACATTGAGGCAAAGACAAAAATGCCAGGTCCAGATCATTCATTAGAATTGAGCAATTCTGGTGATTTCCTGGTAGACAGATAGTAGAGTGCTGGATTTCCAATGCAAAGTACCTAATTTTAAATGAAAAAAAAAAATTTGTATCTTTGGGATTATGAAACTTGTACCTTGAGACTTAATACATAATAGTTAATTGTCAGCTATTCTCCGGGTTTCCCTTGCTTTTACATGTACTTTGCATTTTTATTTCTTCTAGCAAAGTTAGGAAAATCAGATCATGGGCTTAAGTTCCAACCTTTCCCGGCATTTGGTTTGAAGAGCTACAATTAGTTACTTTTAGTCCTGGCCAGGTTTGCATCAATGCTCTTTGGGTTCTGAACTAATTAGATACTGTATAAATAATTGGTTTCTTGAAGACTAGATAGCCTTTTCCAATACTGACAACAGCTTTAGATAGGTCACTTTCCAAAGTAGGTCTCCAAAGAGAAAGCAATTTGGACCCGGTGTTTCTTCCACAGTCTGTAGGAGTGTAAGTTTGACATGTAAAGACCTGGGTGTCTTTCTTTTTTTCCCAACTAATACATGGATTTTGAAGTCACTTACTTAGGCAATAAATTTGTGCATTTCAGATGCTACTTTTCATGTATTGTCATGTTGAAAGATGAAAATTAGATGTTTCCCAACCAATTTTGTCTTTCGAGTTCTGAAATTACGTATGATGCCAATCATATTAGAAACTTATGGATGTGCTAAATCAGTTGGTAACAGCTGTATGTCACAGGTTTGGCAGTCTTGAAGAATAGAAAGTGCGACTTGGTTACAAGGAACAGTCTAGATATTAGTATGTAGTACTTGAAAAGTTTGTGATGTATTTAACCATGACCTCCAGCCTCTTCAGTAATACTGCTGCAATTGCTAATTTCTAACAAAAAGCTGCTCTCAAGTAGTCAGGTCAGTCAGAGCAGAGATGCAAATCATTTCTCTTTCCTTAATGTTTGAGAAGTGTGTCTTTGTGTAGCTCAGGTGCTAAAAACAAGCAACACAGTTTTTCAGGAAATCTGCCTCTCATAAAAGGGTGAGATAGTTCCATTCTTCTTGACCACTTTCAGCATAGGATTCCGATGTAATTACATATCTGAAGTGTCTCAGATGGTGACACCCCCTCTTGCCTCTAGCTTGTATGATTCTCAAATAGTATCCACCCTTCAGATCTTTCTTTAGTGTAAACTTGAAGTGTCTTCTTTTTTTCCCTTTCATATTCTTTTTTTTTTTTTTTCCCTATACTTGTTTGTTCTTAAAAACACAACCTGTATTCTTTCACACTAGGAAGTTTCTGGTAACTTACTGCTGGGACATTGGCAGTATCTTAGCAAGGTAGCATCAGTTCAATGACCTTTTACAGTATGATGGGGTGACAAGTTAGTAAGAAAGGGAAGGCTGGGGGATCAGTTAATTATTGATTTTTATCTGATTTGGATGTAGCAAAGAAATTGAATGATAGTTTGGCTGTCTTTTAATTCCTCATCAACAGACCTTTGGACTGATAATCTCTTCTGTGCTATAATTCTGGCAAATCTTGTTTGAACTCTCAGTGAAATAGCCAAGGACTGATGTGACTGTAGCTACTGAATTTATCACCCATACTTAGACAGACTTCCTGTGGGCTTTTATCTTAAGTTTGGAGGACTCATATGAGATTGTTTTGTTGTTGCTGTCCTATGGAATGCTGTTTCTGGACTGTGGATTTCAGTACTGAGACGTGCTAATTTGCAGGACATGAAGCAATTGGACATTGGACCATCTAGTTATACTTGCTAATACTTTTACCTCACTTTCCTTTGGTAAAATGACCTCAAGTATAAAGTTTGCATTATAACTCTCCCAAACACCAAACAAAGGAAAAGAAAATTGTATCAAGTGCAATGTTTGTCATTGTCTTCCCTTTCTCTCCCCAAGCCCGTTTAAAAAAAAAAAAAAAAAAGATTAAACAGAGGTAGGTGTATCTCATCACCCACATCTCTGCTCTGGACTGCAGAGGCTCAAAAACAAAGAGCGCACAAATAGAATCAAGCAGCAGCATCAGCTAAGTACAGAATTTGTTTGGTTACAAAGGTAAGAGGCCTTTAATCAAAACTCCAGCACAACCTGTAAGTGTATCTTCACTAGTGCGTAAGTGCATCCCTGAATCATGGCCATATTTAGGGGATGGGGTTTGCTTGTGTGGCGGTGCATCACCCCACACTCCTTTCCAGGGGCAGCTTGTCCTTCTCCTTTGGCGTCTTGCAGCTAGCCATACCTGTACACAGGGATATCACGGTGTGCAGCAATTTGCTGGTGGTGTCTTTAGGCTAATTGTGTCCTTACTTGACTCCACCTACTCTGAGAAATTTGACATACCCTGATTCCCAAAGTAAATAGCATTTGGGGTTTGGTTGTTTTGTTCATACTGTTTCATCCCCACAGAGGAATGAAAGAGCCATTTTGTAATCTTAATTCTCAGTTTACTTCCTTCAATCTTCTCCTAAACCTCATCACATTAAGTGTTAGTGTTTCAAGTTCTCTTTCAAGCACATGCCATCCAAATCGTGGTGGTATGTGAAATGTCATGTTAGGCAACTGTTGATATTGTCAGAGGGATTGTATGTTAAGCTGGGGTGGGGAAGGTAGCATAGTGTGTTTTGCAGAGGTGTGCATTTTTAAAATCGTGTTCCCTGGCATATCACTTGTACTTGCAGAAGAGGGCAGAGTCCTACATCTTCGGATGGGGTGTTTTTCCAGGTGTTTCACCCAGCCTGAGTTCATGTCAGACAAGTCAGGTCATTGCTGCAGAGCTATGGAAGTTCTCAAAAGAGGATCTTTATTTATTTGAATGTTTCATTCATTTCATTAATTCTAAAACTCCTTGAAGTTATACCACATTTTAGTGATCACAAAATTAGTTACTTTAAAACCTTCTCTGAGGGAAAAGAAAATGTAACCATTCTAAAGTTCTGCCTTTTTCTCCCTATTAGTTCAGGTTACTTTAACAACTGCTTCTACTGCAGTTTTAAGCAAACACCATCGTTTAAATGTTTAGTATCTATTTTAATCACATAACACTGTGACAATCCTTTTAATTTTTTTATGTAAATAGAGAGATACATGTTTGTGATTAAAATTTTGTGCTGTAAAAAGCCTTGCAGTATTGTCTAAATATGCCACCCCACTAGAAAATGACATGCATGTGCAAAATAGTAACAAAGTCCTTAGAAACAGAGCTAGTACATACGATATTTTGCCCTAAGAATTCTCCAGCCCTAAGCCATCAGTGGCTAAGGACATTTGATTCATATGTAATCCTGAATAAATTTTTCTTTCGTGTACTTGTCCAGCCTACCCTTTGCATACATATTGCAACAGGGAATTTCATAGCTCCACTACATCTTGCATTAAGATGTATCTCCCTTTAGCTTTGAAACTAGCTCTTCCTGTTAGCTTGGTGTAAAGTTAGCCACTACACTTGTATTGGAAAAGACAGCAACTAGTCAGTGCTTATTCACATTTTCAGCACCACTCACCATGTTATGGTAATCAGTCTTCTGTCCTCATTTTCTGGTTTCCAGACTGAGCTGTGCTGCAGATGAATTTCTACTTCTTTCCTCCTTATCCCATACTTCTTTTTCATTTGACTTTTTGTTTTGTGCTGAGTTGATGTTTCAACAGAACTTCAGTCATATCGCTGAGGGCAGCTGAATGCCTAATGCCCATTTTACATTTTTTTTAGGGCTGTTTTTTTTCTCCATGTATCACTTCATACTCTGTGTTAAATCTCATCTTTCTTACTGTCAGCCGGTTCCTCTGCTTCAAAGCCCATTCATGACTCTTCATATGGAGCTTGTTTTGGCTACCCTCAATAACCTGTCATCCCTGAACTGCCACCTCACAGCTCACATGTTTGTCAGATCATTTATGAACATTTTAAACAGCACAAGTCACTAGTGAACCCTCCTGTTGACCTAACCCCACTGTTAGAGCTAATTATTTACTTAGGCTTCTTAATGACTCTTTCTAAGAGCTGCCCTAGATATGAGAGACAGGACTACCCCTAACTGCAAAGGAATCAGTAGAGCTTTTACACAGTGCCTGTGCACACATACATTTGCCTAAAACTTAGGGAAGCCCCCATAGGAAAAAAACCAGCTTTCATCATGTCTTTGTCCTTTCCATGGCCACCTCATTTGACTTGGTTTTATCTGAGTGAAAAAACCTCAGTTTTGCTCTGCTTAAAACCAGTGGTGATGATTCTGCAGGTACAGAATTGGGCTACTGTTTGCTAATGTTGCATGGTCATTGAGTTCTCACTTGTGATGTCCATCATTAGCACAACAGAGAACACAGGGCTTGAGATGACCTTCATTGACTCCAACAAGGGATGATCAGTCTTTGAGCAGTCTTACGAGAAATTAAAGGAAAGTTTAAAGAAGAGTATGTAGAACTACATTCAGGAGAATCCTCTGTGCTCACCAAATGAAAACAGTTAAAGCTGCAGTGACTTGTGCTGGAGGGCTTCTGTCCTGCAAGAGCTAATTGCCCTTGCGTAACAGGGAGTTGCTTTACAGTAAATCAGTAGTAAATCAAATGGTGAGTAGCTTTTGCTAGAAAATCTTAATAAACAACCAACTGAGAGCAGGTTCCTGGTTGATTTTTTTTTCCCTTTTCAACATAAAAGAACTGTTCAGAGTTTTCTGAAAAGTCAAGCGGTGGAAAAAACAGGAGGAACAAGGACGTGTACCAATGTAGGTCTTGTTTTGTACAATATTTTTTATATGGCATTGGGGTTGGATAGTAGAAGAACTGGTTTCTGGAATTACAGGATTTGTACTTTGCATTTTGACACAAGGAATTTTGCATTAGATTTTAAAATTCTAACTGGAGGAGATGAGCAGAGTACAAAAATATTTTCTAACTTAAGAAGTGGTGGTAAAGCTTCCGTGTTTTCTGCTGTACCCAGTGAACACAGGCAAGTTTCCATCACCTTCTGGTATTTTGACCATTATTTTCCTTGTTTTGATTCATTCACCTTCTTTTCCTACTCACTAAGCAAGATTAGTAAACTTACTGTGAAACTACCCGAAAATCTAGAGCCTTTTCTCTAATACAAATCAAATTCCCAGCTTAAAAAAAAAAAAAAAAAAAAAAAAAAAAAAAAAAAAAAAAAAAAAAAAAAAAAAAAAAGGCCAACTGGCTGGTGGAATCTTTTAAATTTTACCCTGTGGGTACTGCCCAAGAAGAGAGTCATAAATACACATGTCCAAAACTATAAAGATTAATAGATGCCTGCTCTGGACCTTTGAGGAAAAAAAAAAAGGTCATATCTCTAAACTTAGACTAAAAGGCCTTTGTCAGATGTTTTCAGTGGTATTAAGCAACTCCTGCTTTCCAGTAAAGTTGGGAGCTGGGAGAGCAAACAACCTTTGAAATTTGCTGCAATTGAAAATTGCCTCATTTTTTCCATAATAAATATTTTTCTTTTGTTTCTTTTACTTAAAAAAAATTAAGTTGCAGGCTGAGGTTTTCCATATGAGATAGCTGTTTCAAATGAGTCCTGTCTTGAAGCTTCCTTAGGACTAACATACTTGCTTTATTGATTCAGCTTCCATCCCTAGAGAGGCATCAATACTTTTTTTCTGTGACAGTGTCAAGTTATACCTTCCTTTGGCACCTCAGGTTTACAGAATTTTATAGGAACTTTTTCTTTTGGGTATGCACCTGTGTGCACTAGTGGTAAAGAAAGTGGAGTGCTAGTATTACTACTGACACTCCTGGGGTAGTGGTTAAGAAGGCATTTGTAGAAGCTCTTGAAACAGTAGTTTTGACAAATGATTTACCTAATGGGATGAAGTTTCCTGTGCTTGTTCTTATTCAGGAAGTGTCTGAGGAACACTGTCCTCTCTCTGAATTGCATATGCAATGTGAGTTTAATCAGTTGATTTTAATTTTTTTTTAATTTAAGCTTTCAGGTTAATCAGTGGGGTTGGTTTGGGAGTGGGTTTCTTGGAATTGCTATAATTTTCTGCATAGCCAGAGCTTGAGGTCTTGGCTGTTTTCCTGCTGGTTACCTTTGCCAAAGACTTCAGTTCCTCCCTAGATACGTTGTGTGGTGGGAAATTGAGGTTATTTTTTAATCTGGCTTCCTAAGAAAATAGGTTTTGTTTGCTGTAAAATTAATATGATCATGTTATCTGTACATGCAGGTGTCTGTCATTTTTCTCCTGCCAACTTTCTTGAGCCTGCTGGTCAATTTGAAAAAAAAAAAATTGCAGACAGGTAGAAGTCTTGAAAATAGGAAATTCCCATAGTTTCATGAATATAACCACTAAGAAGGGGCAGATACTGTTACTGGCACCTGAAGGAAAGGCTGAAGCCCCTCTGTATTCAGTGCTGAATACAGTGCTGAAGCTCACTGTATTCAGTGAGCAGTGAGTCAATATGAGAAAAAGAAATTAGAAATATTCTAATCCTAGGAAGTGCTTCAGTCAGAATTCATGCCTTATTAAACATCAGGTGAAAAAAAGCCTCTCCACTCAAGACTCCTCTCCTGAATGCATGCTCTAATGTCTTGCAAGGCATAAACAGCATTTGAAGCTTTTCATTTGGCAAAGGCATTTAGGACATCTTTTCAGTGCAGTTCCTCTGATGTTTATTATGATTGAACTCATGCTGTGCTGTGGCTTTAACACAGCCCATGTAAAAAGTCAGTCCGATGCATTGTAGAAATCCACTGGAAATCAGACTTTGTTACTGTGCTACTCACAAACTTCCTTCTTACTTGTCCTGTGAATAGTCCTGATTCGTGCAAATAATGATGGGTAAACATTGACTGGCAGGTAGTCAGGAATAAAGGAAATACAGAGATTACATCTGTGGAATATTATAGCTGATGTTTACATACATAAAACTCATAAAGCAGTAATTCATCCATCTTTATTAGGTCATGTCCATATATTGGTATGATATTAATGTTGATAACTTTGTGTTGTTATAGCACATGTGCAGAAGAGGATCCAATTACTGCAGATGTGTGAACCAAAACTTTGAAATTGTGATTCTTTTGGGGGTTTGGGGGAAAAAGATATTGACTTAATATTACGCATTTTGTGTATGAGCTTACGTATGAGGTGCAGGTGGTTATAGGGGTAAAAAGGCAATAGCTCATTTTATCAAGGAGACGTTCAGATAAGGATTTATATATCCAGGATTGTAGTAACTGAAATTAATACATAAATAAATAAATAGTGCATTGCATTATACAAATGTCAAGTTTGAACCAGCAAACAAGAGAAAGGATAAAATAAGAGAAGTTATTGGATTGGCTGTCGTTTGTGAAGTCAGAATTAAATGCATGATATTAATGACTCTCATCTCACTGTTGCTTTCTTTTTAGCTTGAAAACAGTATATTAGGTACAGCACATCCAAATCCTATAGTTCTAAGTACATTGTTATTTTAAACCAAGGTGGAAAAGAGAATTTACCTCAGGAAAAGAAGATCAAATCTCATTCCCTCATTTGTATCACAAAACTTTTTTTTTTAAACCCTTTGCCTGATTCTTATTCTGAAGTGAAACTGGGCATGTGTAGTATCCTGGCATTGCATCATTACCGTGAGCTGTTAATGAAAAGTAAAAAATCTGAAAGTGTGGGATTGGTACGATTTCTTTGCTGTCAGTGTAACTGCTGTGGATTTTTAAAGAAATTAAAAATTATCAGTATCCAAAGAAACACTATAGAAGTAGTTGCTAAAGGAAAAGGTTTCAGTCATTTGCAAGAAGGAAGCCTAGTGAACACAGGCTATATACAGGGAAGTTTAGATTGAGATTCACAGCTGTATTTTTTTGGTTTTTTAGGGTCAGGGGTATTTTCTTTTTTACTCCAACTTCAGCAGACCAAAAATCTTCATAAGCTAGCACATTCATTATAATTGACTTTAAAACATCCAATGATGGCCTGTAGGTTGAAGACAGGAAATAATAGAAAAAGCAAGAGCTTATGATTTCTGAGAACGTCTGTCTTCAAAACAAAATAATAACCTAAGCAAGCAGGAGCTCCAAATCAGCTATTTCTGCCCCAGGTAAACTAGGCTTCTACAACACTATTTATAGATTTAAATAATATGGAAGATTTAATTTTTTATATTCTTTAGTCAATTCAAAAATAACTTTTCATGAGTGACAGATCTTTACAATAAAAGGAGCTTGTGAAGTTGTCTCAGTCTGAAATAATGTACTTCTGTGGTTGCAGATCGATAGCATAGACAGTGTGCAGCATCTTCTTTGAATGTTGGGAAATGGGAAAACAGTTAACCTGCCTGAGTAGGTAGTATCCAAGGGATCTGGTTGACTGTGATGCTATTAGTTGATGGAAGGCAGAGATTTGGGTAAACTGAAATAGCTAAATAGTAAACTTGAAAGATGCTGAGGACCTGCTTGAGAAGTTCTGGTTGTACTCCACTTCTGAAGTAGTTGTGAGTTCTGCTCAGCTTCTATTAGCGTACAGTAATATTCATTCCCTGACATAATTATATCAAGGATTGTGTATTAATGTATTTGAAACAATCTGTAGAAGCACTATACACAAATTGTGTTATGTGTTCTTAAGACACTTTGCATTTTTAGCGTAAAAGCTATTTTAATAAGACATGTAGTACTGCTTCAGTGTTTTTATTTTTGGTAATCATCTGATTTTTTTACATATCTGTATGACTCAAGTGCCTTAATATAATTTCCAAAAAGAGAATACTTTATTTAGGAAGCAATTCTAGATGTAGAATCCTAATATTTCAGTCTTACTAAGTGACAGAACAGAAATTATTTAAAAGCTGGCAGTCTTTCTGAAAACATCATTCTTCAACTAAAGAGGCTGCTTTATCAAAGCATCCACTATTTATTCATAAATACATCTACTTGTAGATGCCATTTAGGCCATCCCATTATCTTACCACTCAACATCCTAAACTTGAAGTAATATTAATAAAATCCTTAAAAAGTGGTAAGGTATACTAATGTAAAGATGGAAATTTTGTCTTTCAATGGCCGTGTAAATATTTGCAGCTTACAAGGGAAAGAGGGACAGCTTTAAAGACATTTTAGGGGGTGGAAGTGTCTATGTTTGACTCATGGCCTGACTGATATCTGTATATGCACTGTCAGTGTTCATTATCTCTTCTGGGATAAAAGGAATCTTTGTGAAAATGATTTTTTGCTCCAGTCTTTCCCTTGCAGAACATGCTATAATGAATGTGCTCCATGACCAAAATCCAGGCATTAGTGCAAACAAAATCCTGGGAATACCTGTATTCACCTTCTGACCAACTTAAGTGCTGCTGTTAAGTTACAAATTATGAGATTTCCAGTTTCTTGTGTATATTTGGGGTCCCTGCTTCATTTTTAACCCGATGAAGATCTGTGGGTTTATTTTCTACCTTTTCTGTTTTAAAAGTAGACCCATGTCTGCCTTTTTACAGAAGGAATCTTTGTTACTTCTGGTGTAAGACCAGAGTTTCAAAGTGCCAGTGTTTTCTTCTGAGAATTTTTCTCAGTCGTTTCACCTACCAAAGACTGCCCATGTGTTGTGTGATCCATAGCTCTGCTTCCCTCTGTTTTGAAGAGAATGTATTAGGATGAATTTTAAATTGTTTGTGTTCATAGGAACAAAACAGACTTACACAAATTCCTGTGGTAGAGATTCTGAAAGGGACTGTAAAAACTGTCTGAGCAGATTGATATCACCTTGTTAAATGAGTAAGAGTTTAACATGGTTCATATTAGCTTGTCAAGCCACAGTGGCTGTGTTTACATGAAAAACTGATGTTCTCTAGCCTTGTGTCCACATGTGTATTTGGCTTACATAAAACCAGAGTGCACTCGGCCTCCTGGAGCATTTAGCAGGAGCACCAGACCAGACTTGTAGCATTCCACATCATTTGTGAACATAAGATAAAGCCAATTTCAAGATCTGAGCAAGAATGCCCTTTAATCATGCTGCATACACATGGAAATCAGTGTCAGAAGCCAGATGTATGAAAGAAAAACATTTTTCTCCTTTAACTTTCTGTCTCCCTCAGGCATTCTTATTGATGACCCAAATGCTCAACTTCATATCCAGAAGTTTTCCAGCATGTTGCTCTCATTTAATTTCTGAAATTTTTCTGCAAGTTTTCTTGCCTTCTCAGTATGTATTTCTTGTTCTTCATGTAAGCTAATTAAATGTGATGCTGATGAAGCAGAGGACAGGATGTTTCATACAAAATGTTTCTCCAGATAGATGAGATTCATAAATGAGGATTACTGTCTGGCCTAAGGAGAATGGAAAAAAAATTACATGAGAGAAGTTTACAAAACAGCACAGAGGCAAAAAAATAAATGCTCAACAAAATGACTATGTCACTGGAAGTGTTAGGCATTAAGCAATATAGGAAAAGATTAACAATAAGAGATAATTACTGTAATTTGGCAAGTAGATGAAGGAACATAAATAAAATAAGGAACAATATGAGCAAGTGCAATCACAAAACATGAAAGGCTGCAAGTTATAGGAAATGACTGTTGTTCTTCAGAAAAAGGCAAGAACAGTAGTCAGGGAAGGCAATAGAGTCATACAGGTTTTGAGAGTCATTTTCCTGCTTTGTGATAGACACTGCTGGTTAGCTGGGTTTAGTACAAGTACTGGAAAATTACCTGCCATGTGAACAGTCACAATGTAGTGAACTGGATGTTGTTGAATGGCATGCTGAAGAGTGATCAGAAATTACAGATAGATAGGGCATATGTTTGTATGTGTAACTGATACCATCTTAGAACAGTTATTAATTTATGTTATCTACTTTACTGATGGATAGTAAGAGAAGATGTACATGGATTTGTGATAAATATTCAGATCGGTTGTATTGTTTGGGAGTGGATTATAAAAGAGTAGATCAGTATCTTAAATGCTGTCAAGCACTGTGTAACATACCACCCAGGCTTCAGTGCAGTAAGGAATTTCCAGGGATCCTTACAGTAAATAAATCCTGGATTCTTCTGTTAATTTATTGGGTGCTATTGTTTCAGGGGATCATACTGCTCACAGCATATCAGCAGTCCAGTATTGTCTTTCTTTTTCTTCTTTATGCAAAAGTTTATAATTCCTATCTCCCATCTTCATGGTATGCCATTTTTAGTTCTTTTGACACAGCTCTTCCAAGTCATTACATTTTTCCCTTGAAGTAGAAGAGCCAATGCCCAGTATTATTTTACTTGCTACTTAGAAGGCCCTCGATAATTCACAATTTAGGTGGTTATAAATACGTCAGCAAAATAGGTAACGCCATTAAAAGCACCCTTCTGAAGAACAGCGATTTGAAGAATAAATGTTTTTTAACAGGCTCAACTTTCCTCCTTCACAGTTCATGAGAAGGAGAAATAGGATAATACATTATTTCAAACAAATATCTGGGTTTATGTTGGCATCTCAAACCAGTGCAGGATGGAAAAGTTTTACAATTCAGTTACAGCTGACTTTTTCTTTACCCAAAATCTTATTTTGTCATAGTTGTGATGAAGTCTCCAGCCTCTTTCACATTTGCTTTTCTTTTTGAGATCCATGCAAAAGAAAGTTGAAGGAGGTTAGGCTACATGGTCTTTCTTTTGGCATCTTAATTAATTTCTTTAATCTTCATTTATATGTTTTTGAACTTCTGTGGAAATGAAAACAAAACAGGACTGCACAGTGCTCTCTTTATTTACTTATCTGCCTGTGTTGCTTATCTTATCTACCTTTTCTGTTCAGTGATGTTTGCTGCTACTCTCTTTGTCTGGATTTCTTTCTTACAACTTTTCCTGGTTTGGGAGTTGTATTTGCTGTTATTTCCTTATTGCATTGAATTCTCTGTGAAAATCTTCTGTTTCTTCACTTCTCACTCAGAAGGTTTCTCTTAATTTGTTGCCAACCTTTAAGAAATAAGGAAAATGCTTTGGAAATTATTTATCTACGTTGTAAGTGTTAAAGGTTTAAGTCTCCTTTCTGCAATGTACATGCTTCTCACCCTCTCATTCAATTCCTCTCTCTGCAGTGTAGCTTGAAATACTGGACTCTGAAAGTTCTTTGGGACAGGAATCATGCCATCATCTTTAAACTGTGAGGCATCTAGCAACTGATTCAGGGCTTCTTTTATCTGTTTCCTGTAAATATTCTTTTAGTAAAAACATTTAATATTATTAATTTCAATTTATACTAGTAAGCAGTACTTTTTGGGAGGAAGGAGAAGGATACACCAAAGTCTGGATTTGATATCATAAGAAGTGTCTCTAAATTCAGTTCTTCTGTCATTTGTTATGGATTCTCATTATTATCTGCTCAAATTGATCGAGTATAGTACAATTGCAATACACAATGCTTTCAGTAGCTTTTTTTTCAGAAAAACTAAGGAGGGCATCGGTTCTGTAATTTGCAACACAAAAGCAACATTTGTCAGAAATTTTTAACCTTAAAGAGAATCACACACTTTTTATAGCCTGTGGAACTTTTCTTTTTTCTTTTTGAATCTATTAGTAGTGTATAATGAAAAACAATTCTATATAATACTTTGAAACAGTTTGAAATATACTGCTTTTATACTTTTTGCTTTTAGGTTGTCAGAATGAATAAATGACCATATTTTTTGTACCATTTTATGGAGTGATATTGTTGACACCAGTTCAGTTAATGTGTACGCTTCAAAGTCTCACTGTTAATTTCTGTTGGTTGGACGTTTCCTCGAGTTTGTTTCTTGGGGTCTGGTGGAGGTGCCAGAGGGCACTCAGCTCTGCTGTGAGCCACAGGTCAGTTTATAAAAGTGAGTCCTGTCACCCAGAGAAGAAAGCCATGTTGTAGGCAGAGTGCTTGTGTGCCCTGTGGTAGCAGTGTGTGACATCAGGTGCCCCATCAGCTCGGTAATAATTGTTATCCTCTTGTGGTTTTGTTTCTTCAGAGAATGTGAGATGTGAGGATGGTGGAGTGCTCTTTGTAGCACTGGCAACCCAGGTTTTCATTCACTCAACACACCAGTAGAAATCTGGCAGTCCCCTTTATGCAAAATGTTTCTGTGTAAAGATCCATTAAGCAAAGGAAAAATCCTTTCAGTCCTGATTTATCAAATACAGATAAAATATTTGAAAATATTAGAAATACTAATATTTTCAGACTCTTATGCTATCATACAAGACTAAGAAAAACTTTATACTGCAAGAGTATCTGTTCTTTCTTCCTCTAGTTCTCAGTACTGTCAGTGAAGGGATGAAAAGAAACAAATTCTAATGTAACTATAGAGTTAACTATCTATTAATCTCATGTTTCTTGAGTTATTTTCTTTGAGGAGGAGTAGAATCCTGGAGACAGAACTCTTATCCCCACAAATCTTTCAGTATTGAATCACTCTTAGCTATGGTTTGCATTTAAGTCTGATAGATAAAAGTCTGCTATTACCTAGAATCTGTACACTTAACATAAGTCTCCTTGGTATAACCACTTTGTCTAAAATGGCTAATACATTATAGACAACTGCTGCTTTCTTACAGTTTTACCTGCAGCAAAATAAAGAAATTGGAATAACCCAAACATAGTATTTATTAGCACTTACAGATTACTTCATCCCACAGCTTTTGTGCTAGTCTATGAGTATTATTAAACTTCCATGTACTTCAGTGTAAGCATCTGAACATTACAGGTGGGCAAGCAGGGAAGCAGAATGGTTGAAGTGGCATGCTAGAACACACAGAGTCAGCAAAAAAGCTGAAATAAAGCTCAGTAAGTCTGACTTGCAGTTTTCTGCACATTCTGTCAAACTGGAATACATTCTGGTTTTAGTATTTGCTCTTTACAGTGATTATTTCATTTTTTTTCCAGTCACTTGTCAGGACAAGCTCAGAGGTATTTACTCTGAACCACTAGTAGGTCAAGGAAAAAATGATGGTATCATCCTTTCAGCTCTAATGGCCAGATGCTGAGTCTGAGTTTGACCAGGATTCTTTCTTCAGATAAGTAGATTTGGCATAGTTTTCCTTCTAGGTCTATTTGTGATTGTATTTCTTTTTCCAGTACATTCGATAATATAGATGCCTCAGATTATATCTCTTAGCTGAAAACATTCATTTCTGTTTTACCAGTATTGTAGTAGAAGTAATTCTAAGTGAAAATTGTTTCTTTAAAAATAGAATGGAAATTTTTTTTGGACACGCTTTCCTTTGTGATAGATTTGAGTGGACAAGTAATATGTTAATTGTGTTTGCTTTAAATGAACTATTACAAGAAAGAGAAGAAAATACTGTTTCATACCTAGATTGTCCAATTTTTCAGTACAAATGTTCTGTTATTTTACTGCTTAGCTTTGTGTTGCTGATTGAAGCACTATCCCAAGGCTTCTGCCAAGCACCACATTGTTTGTGTGATAGAAAGGATTTGGTTACTGTCAGGCAAGTCTGAAAAATGGTAAACTGACAGCAAATCTGGGATCATGGTTGGTAAGGCAGCTTTTGTGGTCACGTGCTTTTATTTGATGTGGTTCCTTGTGTCTCTTGTGCCAAATGGTGTAATGTACTAAAGTGATGAAACTGCAAAAGCAAAAAAAAGTCAACTATTTACTTCAGCAACAAAGGAGAAAGAGAACAGGGAAGGAGATCAAAGCCCTTAACATGCCTCTCAAAATAGGAAAAAAGAGCAAAAAGAAGGGAATTTCTTTCCACATGCTTGAGGCTACTCTTGGATATAGCCATCATGAGTAATAAACCCTTTAAATGCTCATGTCTGTCTGCAGTTTCAAAATACAGTAGGTATTACAGAGAGTTGAAAAGGGTGTATCTTGGTAAAATAAAGGGTTGTAGTCTATAAAATCTAAAGTCTACTTTCCATCACTAGTACATAGATCTTGACAATGCTTTAAACTGGCTACACTTACAGAAAAGCTCATAATTACTTTAAACCCATATAAAAGGTCTTTCCACTCAAAGGCAAGTTTTTTAATTGTTTACATTTTCAAAGTTAGACAAATCTATAACTCCATCATTCACAATCACTGAACTTGTCATTTCCCTATTTTCTGTGTGTTTTGCAGAAAGAATATATTGGAGTTTAAAATGTTGAGTGGAGTCAATATTACGTACCACTTTCTTTTGGTATAAAGCTGTTTAATATATCACACTGTATTCAGGATAAGTATGATTCTTACAGTTCTGGACCTCCTTACCCAAATACACATTTTCTACTCTCCCTAAAAAAACCCCATACCTCCTATCAGGTAACGTACCTCCTTTAAAGAGTATAGCTTTTCTGTAATGTTCTTTTCTTTGTGATACTTGTTTCACAGAAAAGCTTATGCAATTTTTGAGAATGGGAAATGGGAGCAGGCACAAAACATAAACTGTATTATGTGTGCACGGGTCCTTGGCTGTAGTAACATAACCTGTGTTAGCAGTTAACTCTTTTAACTGTGATGTAGAGGATAGTCTGAAATAAACCTCATTTTTCAGCGTTAACTCAAAAGTTTCTCAGCAATCTAGAGAAACCTGCATTTTTTTTTCTCTTTGGAGAAAGAAGGACTCAAAAATGATTTGCAGGGAAGAGGTAGGGCTAATGAAAGAGTGTAGGAGAACTAGGCAGGCCCAAGAGTTGTAGGGAAGGGGGTAGGGATAGGAGTAAGAGCATCTCTCTACATGCCTGTAATTGTGCCTTGCTAAAGCATCCAGTCTTCTGAGCTTGAAACTTGTAAATACCCTTCTTCTCCAATGAAGTGATGCTTTTAAGGAAAGGCAAATAACTGGTACTTTACCCATAAATGCTCAAGAACAAAAACAGTCACTTCTCTAAACTTGTGAATTAATGCTAAACCATGATTTCTTGAGAAAGACATTTTAATTAATTACAAGTTATCAAAAAATGTGAAAGAATTTTGCATTTTGTATGTTGGCTTGAGTAAATAGATCCATTGAGAGACAGACAGAGTGAGTCACTTGGAAGGCACCAGTCAACAGCAGACATGTAAACATACTCCAGCTATGCTTTCTGAACTTGTATTTCAGCATGTCACAGAACAAAACTTCTATTAATGCAGGCTGACTGTTGCACTTGCTGAATTAAGTAGTGAGTTCCTCACAAAATGCAATTTAATTCACAGATCATGGATCAGAACCACTTGTGACTGACTCTGGAAACCTGGGAGGACAGAACCTTGCTGTAAAGGAGTCTCTGCTCTGTCGTAAAATGAGATGTATGAAGTTGGTTTGCAGAGCTGAGTAGGCTTAGAGTAAGAGCAAGCAAATAAAATTTTGAGGCCAACAGGTCTTTATTCCAGCATGTTTGTACAACCTTATCTCTGAGACAGGTAGATCTACCATGTATTTAATCTTCATCTGGTACTAGTCAAAATGAAATAGCATCCCCTAAGACTGTTGCTTTGTGAATTGTTGAAATTACAGAAAATACCAGACTGCTAGAATTTTAGCATTTAAAAAGTAGCTGTTTATTGGAAAAAACAGTGTTAAAATCAAACACAATTCAATTGATTGTACTGAAACTAGCCTTACTCTGGCAGCTGTAGGGGAGCAATTGTCTGTGCTTCCTCATCATATCTCTTGATGCTTTTTTATAACTTTTTTGGTGGCTTGATAAAATGAATGTAGGGGTTTTTTGTAAGGGGTGTATAGCACTGATACTGAGAAGGAAACCTTGATTGCAAACAGGGGTGTGTAAGATCTGCTCTTCAAGATGCCCCGCTATCTGGAAAGCAGATTTGACAGGCAGCAGTCTTTAGCTTGTGCTGGTGAAATACTTTGCCAGATGGAATGTCCTTCATTATAAAATGCTTCTTAGAGCACTTTGGCACTTTTTCTTTTGCCTGGGCTGTGAGGTACCTCAAAAAGTGGCCTTAGATATTGAGCTGCATGGCGACATTCCCTTGCCTAATTCTCTCCATTTTTCACCCTTTACAGGTTCTTCTTTCTCATTGTGTCTCTTCTTTCTTCAGTTTCTGATTTATTATAAGTCAAATGAATTATTATGGCTTCTTGCCTAGTCTTAGGGTTGTGAGGTACTGCAAATATGTTCCTTTAACATGACAGAGATATTGTAGTACAGCATAGTCAAAGCAAAATCTGAGCAATAGCTTCTTTACATGTTTAAAAATAAATATCAGTTTAAAAAGGCAGAAGAATCTTAATTGCTAAATGTTTATAGACAGTTTTGAGATGGTCAGAGGCAAGGTCCTGTGCAAATGCAGTATTTTATTCAAATATTTAATAAACAGATTCTCTGACCCAGTAGAGACAACAAAGAAGCCTGTCCACTCTTAATTTTCCCTACCCATAATTATTTCTACAGAACATAAATTACATATTGTACAGCTTT
The DNA here is from genome assembly GCA_013401135.1 of Cettia cetti. Lineage (NCBI taxonomy): Eukaryota > Metazoa > Chordata > Aves > Passeriformes > Sylviidae > Cettia > Cettia cetti. The sequence goes on along the minus strand of VZUI01038597.1, from coordinate 66,208 downwards.
ATTCTGTTTTCAGAGGATAATTATACTAGAAATTCCAGCCTTCTTTCTGTGGAGGGATCTCATTCTCAGAAACCACACCTTTTAGCAGTCTGTTTTTCATTATCATTTATGTCAACACGTTTTTACGGGATGGCTACTTTAAAGAGATGGATACAGGTAAAATGGGAAACCCTAAGAAATCATAATAATTCAGTCTGGAAGATGTAAGCTGATGATATAGGAGCGAAAGCTTTTTTTTTTTTTTTTGCATGTGTAGTCTGTTAGAGATGACTGTTAATTTCATACCTGCTGTTGTAACTGAGAGAGAAGCCTCAGTAATTCCTGTTGTAGTCATCTGAGCATCTTCAGTGGTATTGTCCGTGCTGCAAGGGAACTTGGACTTGGTGTAAATGAGGCAAGGCAGGATGCAAAGTGGACAGTATCAGTTGCTCTATGTATTGAGATTGGAGGCTTTTATGGATATATAATATTTAAGAAGTTTAATGAACTGGAAGATGGGGTCCTAAAGTAAGGTTCATAACCCACTTGTAACAAACCAGGAGGTCAAGTCTTCCACTCTCCAGTGTTACAGAGCAGAGGACCCCCTATACTTGCAATTTTGTAAGAACATACTGTTTCAGAAGGGTTCCAACTTTCTAATTCTCTCATCCTCACTCTTCACTGCTTTTAACCATCCACAAGTTGCAAAATTATATTGTGTGAATAATTTTATTAAGGGGGTAGCAGCAAGGAAACTGAATTCTGTTTAAAAAAAAGTCCCATTTAAGTATTATTTCTGCTGGAAAAGTTTGTTTGTTTTTTTATGTAGCTGTGGTGTAGTCAGGGCTTTTTTTTTTTTTCATTGTTGCATATGCAAAATCCAGACCTGCAGAACTGTTCCATGTGGTGAACAGTCTGCTAAACCCAGACTGTTTTGCCTGAGTAGCAGATTTCCATACACCTCATTATGAGTTTGGGATTTTTTTGATTTATGTAGGCTCTGTTTCTTCAAAGGGATGTATGACTGTAGACCTTTATACCTACCAAAGTGGTTTCTTATCAAGTACTGAGGAAAATAAGAGGTCAGATCCTGTTGGAGAGTAAGAGACTAGTTTTGCAGAGAAGAGCTTTTCTTTCTAGCCGGTGTAATTTGTCATGGAAAGAGCATGTAAGTGAGAGGCCACACAAAGTAACTTAGCTCTTGAAGCTCTTTAATGGTGTCCAAGATGGTTCTGGATGGTTAGTGTATGATGTAAACCACAGTGTGTAATGCAAATTTTGATTTGGTAAGGAACTATAAAGAAAGATTTAGGTCAGTACTGCTAGAAGGAAGTAGCATGGACTTTACCTAGTGGTTGCCTTATATAGCCTGATTTAAATAAGTGTTAGATGTTTCCACACCAAAGAAGCCATTATCCTGAGTAATAGTAGGTTTGCTCCAGTCTTCTGTCCTTTGATAAAGGCAAATAGTTAAGCTGCCTAAATACATGTCTGAAGTCACCTTATTTCTGTGGATTCTTACCATTCAGATACCCAGTATGTGCATGGACAGAATTAATATCCTTGTTTTTGTCATTTCCTACTGGCATGAACAAAATCATAGAGTCATAGAATATAATCATAAACCAATGTAGACTGGCAAGAAGGAGCTTATCTGGCAAAGCTACTCCTCAGAGCAGGGCCAGCTCATGGCCCTGTGGTTCAGCTGAGCTTTGAGCACCTCTGAGGACAGAGCACCACTGAGCCCCACTTCAGAGAAGCCTCTGACTCCATCATCTCTATAATTTTCCATTAGATAAGGCATCAATATGCTTTCAACTTCCCTCCTCGGTATCCCCCTTCTGCAGTGTTCTGTGAAGACCGAACAAACCCATTTCTTTCAGCATCCTCCTTACATCATCATGTACCTGATAATCTTTCTGACCCACTGACCCCTTGATTTAGTAGATTAACATCTGTGTTCTATTGGGAAAGTCGAAAACTGGAGTAGATTATGTGATTGATATTTGCATCTGGCCATCTGTGACACCTCAGTCCCAGTTATTTTGATTATTTTTAGCTGATTTGGCTGAAGGTGGGTTTTGGAATAGCTGAGGACTTCAAGTTCTCTCCTTGCCCACTAACAAGATATCTGAACTAAAGTACTTCACATCTTACTGATAAGAGCTAAGAAATAGGACTGTTCACAATGAAAAAGCTATTTCCTGGGAGAATGTTTTGCATTAGTGATACTCTTGATTTAAGTGGTTAATTTACAGTGGGTTATGGTATAACCTGGTTTTATAGATGGTATCACTCAATACTTTTTATTACCACTACAGCATAAAATATACTTCCTCTTGGCCCTCTGTCTTCAAGAATCAGGAAAGAGGACTGTGCAGAAATAATTTTCAAATCCCAGGGACTGTACATGTAATGTATTCTGAAATGAACTTATTTTTCTAGTGCGCTTGGAGGATCATCTGCCCTTCACATCCCAGCCTTTCCTGGTGGAGGTTGTCTCATTGACTATGTACCCCAAGTATGCCAGCTGCTAACAAACAAGGTAAGCTGCTGCAGACAATCAATTTTCCTTTCCCTTATGCACTGTACTGCACTTCCACAGACATCATTATTCTTCTGCCAAATATTCTGAGCAAGGCATACTTAGGCTGAACTACATAGGGAATACCATCTTGGTAAGGGCTGAGCACCTAAGCATGACATTGAATAGAATAACTCCTTTAGGTAAACAAGTGGGTTTGGGATCAGATCCTGGAGCAGATATTTTCTTACTGCGGCATGTATTGATTTAGAATAAAATGTTATTGTATTGTACAACACTGCATTGTAGTATACTGGTGTTTAGTAAATAATAGATGTGTAGTTTTCATATTATTTTTCTAGTTGCAAGTTCTCATACCTCAGTCATTATTGTAGGTTTTGAGTACTTTCTGTGATTTCTCTTCTCAGCTGTTTCCTCCAGATGAACTGAATCAGCAATTTCTTTGGATGTTTATACAGTAATAGCTACTTAAGGTTGCTGAAAAGGTTATGTTCCAGTTAGCTTACTGTTTAAACAAAAAAAAAAAAAAAAAAAAAAAAAAAAAGAACCGTTGTAGTATTTTGAAGGTTTCTCCATTATTTAAGTACAATTTTCAAAATAAAGCTTAGGGGTCAACATCTAGAAATTTACGTATTACAGACTTCCTATTTGTATATTATTTTTACCTTCAATTGTCTAAATTAAGAAAATAATTTTATCTTTTTCTAAAAGTTCCTCAGAATGTGTTTCCATAATTATGTTGGGATCTATCATTAGAGTTGTTTTTGTTGTGGCTTTCTGTTAAAATTACTTTCTGTTTTTAAAATCTGCAAGTACACCGAGCTATTCTTATCCTTTCTTAAGCAAAGTCACTTAAGCAAACTTATTGTATGTTTTCCTCTTCCCAAAATAACATTTCAGATCCTACACAAAGCCTTCAAAATAATCTTAGTGTTTTATAAAATACAATGTTTCAATTTATAAATAGAATTTAGGTTATTCAAGACAGCTCTCAGCAATGGTTGTATCAGGACTTTTTCAGTAATTTTAGGAAAGCATTTGCCAGCCAAGGAATTCTAGTATTGCCATAGCCAAGAAAATACTCTTCCTGTTCTTTTCAGTGAGGGAGAAAAGGTTCCTAAAATGCTAGGTTTTGTTCTGGAAATCAAAGGAATTTACACAGGGAATCATGTATAGAACTATACCATAAGTACTTCCAAGTCACCAGTTGTAAACCAGATGTCCTTGCAGCCTGGTGGCACATGCATTGTTTTTGTTATGGGTCAAACCCTGCTCACACTGTTCTCTTAAGTGATGCTATCCAAATCAACCAGAAAACATACATTGTGTGAGGAGAATTTTGCCTTAAGTCTCCAAATTTAGCATTGTTGGATTTTGTCTGTGCCAGGATGGAAGTCTTTCAAAACCCAGAATGCCTCAGAAACTGATGCTTGCAGTTGAGTAGGTGGCTCCCTGAGTCAGCATGAAACCAGTCAAAGAGCTTAGTGTTCAGAAGATTTTGTTGCAGTCTTCAGAAAACACCCAAGATCAGTTGTGCAAGATATTTAATGTTTTCTTCTCTTTCATAACCAGAATGTTATTTTGACACTTAGCCTACTGTCAGTTCAGATAACTGATTTGCCTATCACAGACTCAAACTTCAGTAAGGCAAGGCTGAGCATCTCTTTCTTTCAGTCTTTGTCTTGTGCAGTTAAACAGTTCTTCAATCTATTGTGAAAGACTAAGGTTCACTCAGATGTGATTGAAGATATTTCTTTACAAGATATTCTATGCACAAGATCCAGAGCTTGTTTTAAAGGCATTTTAGGATTCTTTAGGGATATCATGCTAAATGTAGGATTTGGAACTACTACCATGTCAAACATAAATCTTCCTTGACAAGAAACATATGATAAACTGGGCTTTTGGTTTTTTAATCTTTTTATAACTCTGGATTTGTTTTCTTTTTTTTTTAAGGTACAATATGTTATTCAGGGATACCATAAGAGAAGAGAGTACATTGCAGCTTTCCTGAGTCACTTTGGAACGTAAGTTTTCCTCTGATGCGTATTTTTCTGTAGTGTGAGGGAAACTCATTTTCTGCATATGGTTTGTGGTTCCATGGCTGCTCTCCACTGGATGAGATATAATCTAGTCATTTTTCACAGAATTATGTGTACAGATTGTCTCTCTGTAGCAATACTGGAATGTACTTCTGCATTTTTTCACTTCTGTGCCAGTGGCCAGTCTGATTTTTCTAGAAAATAGGTGATTATGCGAAAAGGAAAGTAGGAATTTTCCTTTTGCAGAAGAAATGTGTTTGTTTCTGAATAAATTACTTAAGGGGTGTTACACTAATAGTCAGTGTCTGAGGTGGGAAAATAAGGAAGCAGGTGTGGTTCCAAGCCTTGCAAGAGCCAGAAACCACTGCTCAGTGTAAAGGCAGGACTGGGAGACCAGCTGTTCCCACCAACAACCAATATTTTGTTTCTCAAGAGAAGAGGCTCTTGGATCGTGTTGCATTCCTGCAAATGAAAGGTGTGTGCCCAATTAGGTAGAAAATTGAAACTGTTAATAAAAAAAGCAAATCCTGGAAGTTTCTGAACAAACAAACAAAAATAACAATTCATGTATTACAAAATTTACATATTCATCATCCAGTATTTGATTGTTAAAATTGTATTCATTTTTTGTTGTTGTTTTTTTGTTGATAGTGGTGTGGTGGAATATGATGCAGAAGGATTCACAAAGCTTACTCTGTTGCTGATGTGGAAAGATTTTTGCTTCCTCGTTCACAGTGAGTAACATTTTGCCTGAGGCATAAATGTCTATCCTCTGAAGATACAAGTTCAAAAGGGAAAATATACAATTACAGGAAACAATTTAAAAGTTTTATCTATTTTTATCCAGTGCTTAATCTCTTTTTGATGTGACTTAGAAAACACAAAATCTCAATTGTATCTAGAGAAGGGGAGAAGATGCACACCAATAGTGAAATGTTGGCTTTATGGATGCTGAAGGACTATTGGGAAGGTTTTCTGGTAATTTGACTCAAGATTAAGTTCACTGTTGTATCTTGGCTTTTCAAAAGAGTTAGTGATAAGGACTGTTATTATACTTAACCCAGGAATACCTAAAGTCATCTGTAACTGTCAGGAATTAATGCACTGATAACAACTGTAGAGACACTTTCTGTAGAGAAAATATATCTCATAAGAAATAACAGCATATTGCCATTAGGATCCAAAACTTATTCCTAAACTAAAACTTTGTGTAGGCAAAACTGTCCTAACAACATAGCTAGGTTTGCTGTCATTTAAAATTTTTAAATAAAGATTGTATTACTATCAAAAAGGCATTCTTAATTTAAAGATATAGGAATTACTTCATGTGGAAATTAGTAAATGTAGCTTTGATACTGCCTTTTACATATTACCTTAAGTTTCAACTTCTCTTTTTCCTTGTGGTAAGGTGAAATTCACAGGTATGAAAGGTATTTTGATCTGAGGAAATTCAGCCATGTAACTCTTTAGGTTTGATTGTTACACTTACTTATGTTTAAAATTATTACAGTGCAATATGGGCAGCTGCTGCATTGGTGTTTGATAGCATTCCAGCACCGGGGCTTTCATATTACATAAGCTTTTATTGTGGGCTAGCTTTTCATGTGGAAAACTCACGCTGTCTTAATGACACCATAGAAATTTGTCCCAGAGTTTTTAATGCAGAAAATGGGATTGGCGTTGTTCAGAGAAGTCCTTCACCCTGTGTTGTATTGGAGATCATAAAAAATGGTCTCACTAATCCCTTTCCTTCTATGTCCTAAGATTACCCTACCACACATTAATGATCTTAAGAGGTCTAGAAAGCTCAAACCTGAAATTAAAACACTTCCACCATGTTATCATAATTCATGTTGGGGAAAAGTAGAATTGAAGTGGTATCTTTGGGAAGATTATCCTCATGAAGTCTTTAGTTACATTTCAAGTACAGTGGAGAACAGGTCACTGGACAATTGTCTTCTATGAGATGACACTTTTTAATGTACAGCCTTCCTGAAGTTTTCCTATCTTTCTTACTCCCCATCATATTTGGGTTCATTTAATCAATGTTAAAATGTCTGCAGATTTGATTTGTGCTGTGAGATAGTATACCTTAATACATGTTGAATCACTTAGATTTCAGGGGAATCAAAATTCAAATTTCTGCTAAATAACAGAGCAGGTTTTAACTGTGTAATATTCATGGTGTTCAATTAAACTGGCACGAAAGCTACAATTATAACTGAATCGTTTATCAGTATGTATTAACCCTGTGGCCTTAGAAATCATACAGTGGCTTAGCTGTGTAAGCCATTGCATCACTCACTTGTTGAACAGTTCAGTGCAAAAGCATTTCTGGTCCATGCACTGAAGGATATTGCAATGAAAGGACCAAAACCTGCACTTCATTTCCTGAGTGAAGTAATGTAGGCTTTCATCTCCTAACCACTGACATAACTATGTATATTACGGTTGAATATTTAGCAAGCATCTAATAAAATGTCTGGGAGAGATAGCAATAAGTTGAAAACTGTTCTACTTTATATATTTACTATAGTATGTATATAAAGTATTCAGAGGAGAGTAAATAGGTCAGTATACAGCAAGCATTGTGGTAAATTTTATTGGCATCTAAATTTTGGTTAAAATTTTAGGTTTGATATGGAGATTTAGGTGAGATTTATAAACACTAACATGAATCATATTTCCTTTAGAAGATGGATTCCAAGGTTTCCAAAATAACTTTGGTATTGTTTTGCAACTGCTTGCATTGAGAGTTAGAAACTTGCTTGGACACTAGGAAGCAAAAATTATTAGAAGTAAGTTGAAATTATTCAAAATAGTTTTATTGGGTAAAGTGGGTTAACGAGGTGAGAAAAAGAAAAATAGTTCTGAATTGCTGAAGCCAAATAACCTTAGGACAAATTCATATGCTAAAAAAAAAGACTGGTGCTGTAGTTACAGAATGAATAGCAGAGTCTACCCACTCTACCTTAAAACACCGAGGAGCTACCTAGTTGCAAACTTAATCATTAGACTAATGAAGCTGCTGGAGTTATTATATTAGATCAAAGACTAGTCAAAGGAACTGTTTCTTTAGTGGTTTAGTTTTAAGAATTAATCAAATGCTTTCAAATATAAGACAGAAGAAATAAACATTTAGAGAAGTTCATGTATCCACATGGGAAAGGAAATCATTAGTCAGGCTTACTGCTTTTGATACTGATACTGTTTATGAGTAAGTCCCAGTATGAAGCTTTGTAAGTAAACTTCAATGGACTGCTCACTTTTCAATAGACTTTCTCTTCTTGTTTATAAATCAGCTATGATTAGTTTTTGGAGACAAATATTTCCTTGTATTCTTGCTCCTGTATACAGTTTATGTATTTATACCATATATAAATTATAGCATCATTTAGGTTGAAAAAGACCTTTAAGATAGAGTCTGGCCATTGATGCAGTAACCAATCAATATTAGATAAAAACACAAGTTACAATATCTGTGCATAATTAAGAATTAAGTAGCATTTTTGTTATAAACACAAGAGTAGAACTCTGAAGCAATCTGTATTTGGGCTTTTTAAAGATTAATTTTTATCTTGCAAGATTTTTCGGTTATCAGCACTAAGGAAATGGACAGAAGCTAGACCAGTTTGCAGTAGCAAATGGAACATTGCTTGTGTTAGTGGTTGTTTAAGATGTCTTGAAAAGGAGAAACTAAAAAGGGTTTGTTTCACTGAACAATATTTTAAGGGGTGGAGAATGTTGAAGGCTTTCAGCATTTATATTTCCAGTTTGTTCGGGATCTCAGTCAAGGTGAAGTTGGTTGGGAACATTTTCTGGAAGTGACCTTGGCTGACTGTAAGGGATTTCAGTTTCTGTGTGGGTAATGCCACTGACCCAGGAGTTCCAAAGTGCTGGTCATATAAAAGTTCAGGTTTAATTGGTGATTGTTCTTGGTATGGGGATGCCAACTTAAGCAGCCTTTTGTCCTCCCTTTACCTTGTCTGTGCAGTTAGGTGGTTGTTTCCATTAGAGGATAGATCAGAGGCAGCATCCCAGCAATAAGAACATTTTCAAACAGATGAGAGAAGCAAGCAAGGGACCTAAAGCATTAATTGGCTAAGAGGAGACTATAGCTATGAGTGCCAGGCTTTGGGTGGACACCTGCTTCTGGATTCAGGGTTTTTTGGTGGACAAGACCAGCTTTTGATGCATTCTTGTTTGGATACTGCTGTCTGCACACATTTGTTAGTCTTTTCAAGAAAAGTTATGGGGAAAAAAAAACCTTGTCTGCCTGAGCCATGTCCTAAAAAAATAGGCCAAGTATTGAGTGGAATATTTACATTGGATTGTTTCTGTGAGCTTTTATCTAATGAGGTGTTTTAACTTTCTTATATAGTGCTGTTATTCTATTCTTCTCATCGATCCTTAAATGAAAATGGGAATTTATGACTCTGAAAACTGAAGAAGGTAAAAAGAGAACATGTTCATGTGAATAACAAGGTGGTATCTGGTCCTGTCAGGAATGCAGCATAGTTCAGTGGAAATGCCAAGCATTACAAAATAAATGTTTCAGGAGTCTAGAATGAGAACTTCAATGCTGATCAAAACAATATGTAAATATTGCATAAGGCTTCATATTTCATTCTTAAATGAGAAAGAGTACATTAACAAAGCCCCAGTGATGTAAAAGTGGCTAAGAAAATCAAATTTGGATCTTGTGCTTGGGAATAAGCATGGGAGTGTCTTTCTTTTGGTGGTCTTCTCCTCTGACTCAGTACTTTCAGTTGGTTCCATATATTTCTTTGAATCTGGTCTTGCGAGTTTCTGAAGGCATGTTCTGCCTACAGCAGAGTGTACCCTGAACTGAAGGGGTTTCTTCAAAACTTTGTACATTGTTTCAATCACTGGAAGCAAAGCGTTCTCTGGGACTTCTGCTGTACTTGCTTACTGAAGTCAATGAAAACTCCAAAAACACTGCAGTGCTGTGGATGAGGCAGTGTGATGGAAAAATAGCCTGAGTCACAGGCACACAGTTCTGCACTAAACTAGGCATGGGCTTAGACAGGGGCTAGTCACAGGACTGAATTGTAGCGTTTGGAAAATTAATGAGTCTTTTGCTGATCATTTTTCTCCATAGTGTATTTTTCTCCTTTATTTCTAAGGGATACTGCCAAGTAGATTTAGTTTGAAATTGTTATTGGAAGCTGGTAATTTTAGTTTTGACATTAAGAGTGCTTTAAACATTCTGTTCCTTTGATTCCACCTTGGCTATTTACTTGTATGTGAGCCAAATGGGATTTTTTTTACATATAGGTATTCATAATGGATGGAAGTGAATCTGAAAAGTGATTTTCTTTTCCTCTTTTTCTGTTTCTCTAGATTTGTTTTGTTTTCATGTCACTCAGTATAAGCTAGATGTAGGTTTCTATTTGTAATTGCAGAAAAAGGGAGAATGGACAGCAGACAGCTCATAAACTTGGTATGGACAGCAACAAACAGGAAACAACAGTTGTGATACTAATTAAGCTTTATAAGAGTCTTATAGATGGCCTGATGTGGGTGGACTGGCAAGGTATTTATTTTAAAACGTCATTTTGCTGTGGATATTACTTTTTTTATTTCTGAGAAACACATGTATTTGCCGCACTTCTAAAACTGTAGTATATTGCTCCAGACATTAGTTGACATTCTTCCAGCAACTACAAGCACTTTAACAAATGGACTGAAGGGTATTGTAATAACTTCTTACAAAATTACACTTTTCAGAAAAGTGAACTCTTGATTTTTCTTATTTATATACATAGAGAGAGAGAGACTATAACTACTATGTGCCCAAGTATATGGCAGATAACTAAAATTCTCAGAAAAGATACCCAGCATGGAAAAAGGATATAATCCTATTTTATCCACTCAATTTTTGAAAAGAAACAATTAGGTCACAAAAAATAATTGACGGGGCTGGACTTGAGTACAAGTTGTGGTGCTTATTCTTACATGCTTTGGTAACTCACAGATAGTTTTTCTCTAAGATGAGAACTGCTTTAAAGGTGTGAAATACAGCAAGTTCAAAATTGCTCATAGTAGCAAGTAGAAAGAAAATATCTTGATTTTAGTCCAAAAAGGACATTCTGAGTAGGGGTTTCATGGATGAATCCTGGGTTCAATACCACGCAATGCTTTCAGAAAAGAAGCAGGATGATACACAGCACCACAGGATTATTAGAAATATGAAATTTGTAGAAATAAGAGCTGCATCAAGATAAAAAACAATTTCTGAATCATTCTTCCCTCTCTTTCCTCCTTCTATGCGATGACAATTACTTTGTCACCAAACTAAATTTTTTCTAAGAATCCATATGTGACATAGCAATTGCACACAGAGGCAAGTGCTGAATACCTTTTATGAAATAGATAAATATAATTCATTTTGGAATAATAAGGAGTACACCTTGGTTTAGAGGTGTAACTGATCACAAAGATGCATAAATGTCAAAATGGGGGAAGGAGGAAGTGCTTAAGCTGCTTTCTGTCTCCTTTGTCAGCAGTCCCCCTGCACCATTCAGCAGCAGTCCTATCTTTTCCCTAGCCATTCTCTTGCTGTTCCTGTAGTAGCCCATCTTGTTGTCCTTAACTCACCTTGCCAGAATCAATTCTAGGTCAGCTTTGACATTCCCAGTCCTGTCTCTGCATGCTCAGGGAGTGTCCACATTTCCTGTAATTCCTTTTTGTGTTTGAGTTTTATCATGAGTTCCTTGCTTATCCATGTTGGCCTCCTGCTGCTAGTGTTTGCCCTTTCTGCTCACTAGGACAGACAGTTCTTGAGCTTGGAGGAGGTCTTCATGAACCCATCTTCTCACCAGGACCATTATCTCATAGGAGTCTTCCATGGGAGCAGCAAAATCCCTGAACAGACTGAAGTCTTGCTCCCTTAAGCTTAGGGGTGTAATTCTGATGTTTGTCTTACATCATCCTCAAATGATGATTCACAACCACCAAAAATGGCTGGTGGTCTAGAAAGCATCATAAAAGAATATGTTCCACAAAGTAATTCTTTGGATCATAAAAAAGCAATAGAAAGATAAGATTTTAGTACTGTGTAAGGTGTCTTGAAGAGTAAAAGTGGTGATTTTGATGTTCAAGAGTGGAAAGATGCAATGGGCCTGTACCACAGTTAAAAATACCTAGAGTGGCTTAGTTGGCTACTTGGGCCAGATGGGATTACACTGGCTTGGGCTTTGAAAGCTGCAAGGCTGCAAGAAGCGAAGGTTGAAAGAACAGGATAGCAGGTGTGGCAGCAGAGGGGTCCTTTTGACCTGCAGGATAATGTCACACTGACCACAGGTGAGAATGAAGTAAAATAGTTTCATTTCAAATCCCAGGCAGCATTTAAAACAGAAAAACCAACTTATTTTCAAGCCTTATAATCTTAATAAAATGTTGGTGAGAGAAGACAGTGGTTTTGCACATCTGCTTTTCAGGTAAAAACATGATTTAGAAGTCTTCCTGTCCAGTTGGAAAGTAACATAGAACTTCTCAGCAATTAACAGTGTATCTCTGCTCAAAAAGCAGAGGAGTATTTTTGCAGTGATCACCAGCCTGTGCCAAGAAAGGGCATGGCTTGCTTTTTACACCCAATAACAACTGCAACTGTATTTAAGTTTCAAGCTTCAAACAATTCAGATGGAGAAGAGACAGCTTTTAGTCACATCAATTTCATCAACACTTAGAGAAGTTACTATAGAAACTGTAACAGCAGAAACAATAAAAGGAAATAAAAACGGAAGGAGGAGGGAATGAATATCTTTGAGAATTTGAAGTAAAAAATAGAATAAAAATAAGTAGTTGAAGCTGGTTATAAGAAGCCTTTTTCTTAATTAAGATAAATATGATTACAAAAATTAGAGAAGGTAAAGACCTGTAAGGCCATTATACCATTTCTTTGGGGTCAGTGCAGGATTGTGAGATATTCCACAGGATATTTTTGGAGGTATTCCAGTCTTGCTGTAGAAGTCCAATAAGAGTATGACTTCGGTGGGGTGGGCAATGACACTTAAAAGCAAGAAGATGTTATAAAGCTATTTTCAGATTAAGTTATACCTCTTCAGCATGGTCTTCTAGTTTCAGCTGGAAACTATGAATATCTTGAGGAATATCTTGATTTGATCTGATACTTGGTTCCTCTGTAAAATGAAAACAATAGTTAGATACTCTGTCCGCAGCACATGACTGTAACTTCAGTCATTCAAAATCATTTAAAATGTTGGTTTGTATAAAGGATGGGATACTTAAAAAATGTTACAGGTTATAATAAAGACATGGGGTATTTTTACAACCATATAATAATGCCTCTGTTGAAAAAAAATCAAAGCAATTGTAATCATAAATCTAGATACCTAGATTGTATTGTAGTTCCCACTATCAGTGGAAGGAGAACCACAAGGTGGATGCATAAATGTCATGCAGTCCTCCTCAAATAAAAATGGGTTACATTATATTTAAACAAACCCAAACAGACAAAACCAACTAACAAACCAAAACAAAGAAAGCTAATTAAACAAATCTACTCTGTAATGTGTCGGAATAATTTGATCCATCACAATTCATTGTTTCCATTTTGCCTACAGTGGCTTGTCTTTTATTGTTTAACAGAATATACAATACTGTTAGTAGAATAGTTGTTAGGGGGGTTTTGTTTGGTTTTTTTTTAGAGTATTTACTTGTATTTCTACAGTATTTATTTGGAAGTATTTTGTACATGGCATTTTACTCATTTACTATACAATTGTTGACTTTGCCAATGGGATGGATATTTCCCGTAGCAAGGGCAGACCTAATTATTTCAGAACCAGCTGTGATTACCAACACACCCAGAATGCCATAACTGTCTCAGCTAAAGTTCCATAAACAGCTTTTCCTTTCAGATTTGAAATTTTGAAATGTTGATTTCAAAATAGCATCTTCCTGCAAAGAACCTGTTTTTCTCCGGAAGGGATGTCAGCCCTAATAATATTTAACAACTCCAAATTCCTGTGAGTGCACTCTGTTAACCTAAAGTCCCATGTTAATGCCATTGATATGTTATTTGTCATCCTTGCTTTCTCATTCCTGCAAAAATAAATCATCACACCCCAAAGCAGGATAGCTGTGGCATTCAGTAATTCTTTGTGTATTTTAAGCCAAGTTCTCCCTTTCATTTTTTGCCAGTAGAATGTAGGCCAAAGGCCTTCAGCACACACGAATCCAGGAAAGATTCACAAGGCAAAGTAGCCTGAAATCCTGCCCTGAGGAACTTTGTGCTAGACACTACAGCCCCCAAAATGCTTGTGGCTAAATGTATTCAGGTTTCTTCATAGGAACCATGATCAATATGATTCCTGAAAGGTCTTCTGCACTGGAATTTTTATGTCAAAACTGAAGAAAGCTCTTTTTCCTTGAAGTTAGGTAAAGATTTTTCACCCATTGTACAGGCTGTCTGAATCAACTTTCTCATAGAAGTCATGTCAAGAAATCTAGTAGAAATCTTCTTTTAAAACAGGGCTTGAGAGATGTGTAAGTGGTACTGTGTAATGTGGTATATGTATTGCCATCGAGTTGCACTGTAAATTCACATGGGTCTCATCCACATCATCACATGAAAACTGCAGAGCTCCCAGTTCAAGGAACTTTTCAGTTTGAGGCCGTGCATTCAAATCCACTGTTCTTCCCGGCAGTGTGAGCTCTGCAGTAAGGCAGGGAGAATGTGAAATTCAGTGAACCAAAAAAAGAACAGCCAGAAAGATGATGAATATGTACTAATAAGAGACAGAAATGCAGTTCTGGAGCCTAGAATATGTGTTTCCTGTTTCCATTACTTACTTCATCAGAAGTACTTGAGTGCAGAGGCAGTCTCTCGCCAAAGCTGGATGATAAGTAAGGAGTGAGTCAGGGAATTTTGGGAAGAGAATGGCTAGTATCAGGCTAAGATTCTTCGGTGTTCCCTGGAGATTTGAGTTTGGCATATCCTTTTTGGTTTTCTGGTGAAATAATTTAAACAAAACCTCTCACAGGTCCAGTAATCATTGATTTTGAAGTATATGCTATGGCAGTCAGCATTGGAAGGACTTGTGTTTGACTATCTAAGTATTATCTACTAGTAAGTCTCAGAAGAATTGAATCCCATTGGCTGGCAGTTAGCATCAGTAGGAAGGTTACTGTTCTTTCCGTGTTCCTTCATTCCTGATCTGAAATCCCTAAAGAACCTCTCAACTCATGAATGGGCTGTGAAACCATTTTTAACACATTTTATGTAGTTAACATCATTCTTAAGATGATTGGAATCATCACATTGAAAAGCTCGTGCAGAAATGAGCACATTTAATTGGAGCAAGACTTCAGTGTTGTGCAGTAAATAAATGCAGAGGGAGAGGATCTATCAGATGGGAGAAGCCAGAACAGTGTGTCTCCTTTGGCCAGCTCTGTAAAGCCTAGGACCATTTAGAACTGGGAACAATACTGTGTTATCTTCTGTTTGAAGGCTGCTCCATAAAGCAAGTACAGATCGAACTAAGGTTGTGCAGGCCATGAAATCTTGTCAAAGCCGAAATCTCAACAATAAAATATCCAGATCACCCAGTGTTCATGAGTGCAAAACAAATTTCAGGTGCAATAAACTGCTGCAGAATCAAGCATCCCAAAGGTTAGTAAGATAAACAGTGTGGTAGCATCCAAGGATTAAAATAATGAATTCAGTGAGTAAATGTTGGCTTTTGTAAAAACAAATATCTAGATTTATTCAGTGCCATACAAAGGATAAATAAACCTTTTCCCTAGAAAAGAGGAACAGTATATGGAACATTTTTTAAATGTTACTAAGTGCTTTGAAATATATTAAGAGTCACCATGTGTTTCAAGCGTGGTTTTGTTTTCCCATCTCTTTTCCCCAGTGCTTAAAGGTGGAAAGGAGGGCACTGTGGTAAACCTACCCTTTTCTTCTCAGCTGTTTTTCCTTCAGAAAACCTGTAGCAGCACTGGTACATGCTTTTTTGATACATTCCTTCCACCTTTCATATCCGTTGAACAAGTTGTAAAGTTAGATGCTAAAGATACTATTTTAAAATTGATAGTCAAAATCAACTCTGTAGTTGTTGACATAAGCTTAACAAACTACGTAACCTATTCCAGGCCAGAGATTGCTGTTTTTTAAAAAAAATGAACAATTCAACCTTACAGATGCATTGCACAGTTTGTTAGTTATTAATAAACCAAGAATTTGGCTTTAAGATAACTATGTTTTGAATATATGTACGCATTAAATACTAAGTCAAGAGAAGCAAATTTGTGTGTTACTTCTAGTTAGTTTCTTATGTTTCAAAAAGAGAGCAACTTCAACTATTTATAAACTGTAATTAAGTTTCTTTACAACATGACTCATTCTCAACAAGCAAGTCCTTTTTCTTTTGCTTTCTTATGAGCTGTGTGGGAAAATTAGGGTTCAATCAGTGAAGAATTTACTCAATGCTTAATTACCCATAAACAGCCCTCCAAGTTCTGCTCATGTAGAGCTTGCATAAAGACATGATTTTCCCCACACTGTGGCTGTCTAAAAAATGATCTGTAAATTGTAATGTAGGAGAAAGCAGTGTTTTACTGGGTTCTTTCTCCAGTCTGCTTCTTTGAGTTCCTCTTACATTAACAGTGTGATGCTTAGGAGATCCAAAGTAAGAAGTCATCAGATTTAAATTACTTTGAACATGGAACTAAATTAGAAAGATTTACTTTCCTGAATGAGCTAATTGTTTAAATTTTCCAAAGGAAATGTTTCTATTTCTGCGAGAGAAGAGGTAAATGGGACTTCCTCTGACATAATTTTCATTTTGAATCTTGAGTTTGACAGCAGCATTTTTACCTTCATAACCAAATATTACTGCTTAACTGCATGACTTGTATAAGCTTGCTAGTTGAAGTGACTCACTTACGCAGATGAAGTTATTTTTAGGGAGATAATTTGCACTGTTTAGAAGAGAGGAAAAAAGGGAGAGAGAGTCCTACTAAGAGCTAGATCTCTCATTATAGTTTACAGAGCTCGTGAACCCAGCATCCAAGCAAAAGATGACTAAGCAAGGGGTCTATTGGTACTTTCAGGAATTTACAGACATGAGTCATCTGCTTATTTTCTGCAGACATATCACCAGGGTACTTTGTGAGTCAGCTGTTATTTGGAAATAGTACTTGTATTCAACATGAATACGTTTTTGTAGTTCTTAGGTAACTAGCTTGCCAAACCAACACAGGCTTTTACAATTTGCCTAGTTCAGGTGTTAATTTACAAAACTGATGTGTTGTTATTAACTATGATGCATTTTTCATGGCAAAGTGTGAATGTTGTCTTGCATGTAATTACAGTAACACCTTTGTCACCTTAGATATTGCATGAAGGCAGATCTGATTTTGTATTAATGTACAGATTGAGAGTCAGACTGCCTACACATGACCAGGTAAAAAGGAAAAATTTTCTTTAGCAAGCTGTGTGTGATTATGAGGAGAATTTTACCTTTCATGTCCAACACACCTTGCCAACATTAATTACCAGTGGTATTTGCTTATTTTTTTCATTCTGTGTGTTAACAGTGTCAATGCACGGGCATCCACTGAGACGGAAGCAAGTTCTTCCCTTCCTTTCCTATTGCTGAAATAATAGCTGGCTACCGTGAGATATGTATAACACTTTAAACTCAAGGCTATTTCCTGTTTACTGGCCTTTTAGGTGTGGTTGTGTTCCAGAATTAGGGACAGGTTTTTTAACTTGGTCTGGACTCATACACACCTTGTATTAAGGAAACAGTTGGGTTAGAAAACTGGAAGTTTGGCAATTTCGGGTGAAGGATATTATTATAAATCAAAGGCAGTTTAAATTTTTCAAAACTCTACTTGCATTTCAGGATAAAACTGCTGTTGGGCAAATGTGGGGTGCACAATTTTGAATCTAGTTTGATTATCCGATTTATGTGATCAGTTTATAATGTAAGTAATTCCTGGAAATTCCTATAGAGATTTTGGTTAATAGAACATATTTTGGTGGTACCTTATCATAACAAATGCAGGTGTCACTGTACTGAGAGCACTGCTTTGATTATCCATTTTAAACAGCATTTTTAGTGCTAGGTACTTTGTCCTGAGAGCCCACCTTTAGTTTTAGGTTACAGGGAAAAAAACGGTTGCTGCTTGCATGTGTTATGTAGATGGCAGTTTTGAAGGGAAAGTTAATGGAAGTTAGAAATTCTCAACTAAGAAGTCGAGTACAAGGACTAAACTATTATCTGAATGCTTTGCTAAAGGTTGTTACTCCTCTCACACAGTGATAAAATACAAAAGTACACAGACTTGGTTTCTCTTAAGGAGTTGGTACTTAAGAATGAAAAAGATATACTAGAGAAACAGTTTAAGCACTCAGAGCTGAAGTAGTATATTTATAAGATTAAAATAGAGAATCATTCTTCTTGTTTCTTTACCCTTTTCAATGGTGGAGTCCTTCAGAGACCGAGGCGTGCACACCATTTGTGAGGGGAGGAGACAGCTTGCTTGCTGATAAATGGCCAGGTTACACCAATGTTTTTCAGGGTTGTTATTTAGTAATCACATTATAAAGAGGAATTCGATAGAGCAATCTTTGAATCTAACCTTTGTTAAAGCAGTGATCTGCCCTCAAATTAGCAGAACTCTGCCCATGTCATTACGACTTAAATATCTGCTGGAAGCTGCTGTGTGGGCTGAGTCACCCGGACTCTGGGAGTTGTCACGTGTGGCTCAGACACTGGGTCATGAACCGAGCAAGCGCTGTCCTCCACAGGAGGATTTATTGTATTTTGGGACTATGACTGGAATAGCACACTTGATTTAGTGTGCTTCATGGCTACAAATGCTTTTACTCCTAGAGCTTGGAGAGTAGTTTAGAGAAAAGGAAGATACGGTGTAGCTGATGCATATCTGAGTATTTAGGTATGATTAGATAAACTGAAAAATGAAGGAACTAGCAGGATGATAGCATGAAATTTGGAAAATAAAACCTGTCTTACGCTGATTCCTCAGTCTGTTAGCAGAGATGTCATTGGAAGTGCTGGAATCCCTGGAAGTATTTAAAATACAATTCCATTACATTGTTCTTTCACTGTGCATAGTTTTAAAAACGTGATTTGGAGGATAACAAAACATACGGTTTTTGGTGTTTTATAAGTAAAGCCTATACCTTTAGAAGAAATTACCATTCTTCTGTTAATTTGGATGTTAGATTAGATATTTAATATTCAAGTCTGTTGTCATAACTTAGTTTAACTACAGATTTCTGAAGCCTCCTGAAATAAGAAGTAGACCAAGAAAACACAAACTATTATTCTAACAATGAAAGAATTAAGTTAAAAACTAGTTCTGACCATGAAAGCATACACAGTTTCTAACTGTTGTAGACTGTTTTATTGTTCACCAGACCTAGTTGATCATGAGACAGTGATAAGCAAAGGGAACTAAGAGGTTCTGATTTTTATTTTTAGTGGGATATTTTGGGTATTAATGACTTTGCAGTGTGTTTTTAGTTTTGTGGGTGTTTCTTGTCTAGCGGATGACAGCAAGTTGAAATCTTTTCCAGCTCATATGACTGAATCTTTCTTCATTCTATATCAAATCATTTGACCACTTTAGAACACAGACAGCTGTAAAATGAGGATGATAATGCTTTTGATGTCCATGAAGACACTAAAATATATTGGTTAAAGCCGATAAGGGTAAATTGCGTTTTTTAATGGAAAGGCATAACAGACTGTATTTTGTGGAATTTTGAAAGGGAAGATTTCACTATTAAAGTAATTTTATTTTTTTTTAACAACTAAATAATCCTGATGGAGATTTTATGATTAATATAGCAATACACTAGCTAAGCTTTTCTTTTTAAACCATGTACTTTACAAATATGTTTTGGTAAAGCAAAGTGTCCCATACAGCAATAGATTGGAATCATTACTTATAAGAAATGCGTAAGAATGTTTTAGAACTGACCATTAGTTTCTCCTTTTCTGACACCTTTAAACCAACAGAATGGGCTGATACATTCCTATTAAGAAAAAAGGAAAAAATTCACTGGTGTATTTTTATAACTTTTTTTTCTTTTTGGATTGCAGTTGACCTACCCCTGTACTTTCCTCGAGACCAACCAACCCTAACATTTCAGTCTGTCTACCACTTCACTAACAGTGGCCAGCTGTACTCCCAGGCCCAGAAGAATTACCCATACAGCCCCCGATGGGATGGCAATGAAATGGCCAAGAGAGCAAAGTAAGTCAGATTGCTGTTTCCTACCAAGCATTCCATTTGTGTCATGGTCATTGGTGGGTAGAAATTCCATGGGTATAACTGTACATTTGCAGCGTTACGAAAGCTGAACCTGTACTTGTTCTCATATGGTCCTGGCATTCCTGTAAGATGACTGTAGACAGATACTTAGTAATCATGCTTATTACATCAGCGCAGAGGACCAAAAGAAGGCTCTTTCTGCTGGGCTTTGTATGGCACGGTGTGGTGGCAGTCTCTGCTCCAGAGAACTTCCAGTCTAAGTAGACAAGATAGCCCCCAGCAGGAGTAACCTGCATGGTAGCAGTCAGTCAAGGTAACTCCCTGGGGTTGTGTGGGTATGGAGGGGACCCTGAAGGGAAGCATGTGAGATGGAGAGAGCAAGGAAGAAAAACCTGAAAGATCTGGAATTGTGCTGTAATGAAAAAGCATGGAAGAACAGGAGGAGATAGAGCAAACCACCGTTCCAGCATAGGAGGCAGTCCTATCAGACCTTGAGAAAGTTATCTGAAAATCTGAATATCTCTTGCTTTATTGCTTTTTTGTTGGATGGAAACAGAGAATCGCTGTCTCCTTCCTCTGCATTTTTTCTGCAAGCCCTTATTTTGGGCTGAGGAGAGATCACTTCATTCTGTGTTTCCCTTTAGATAATGACTACAGACAGGGCAGCCTAACAGAGAGGTTCTGTTGCAAGGGCAAGCTGCCATAGGCAGTGGTGTTCCCAAAGCTAGATATTGTCCCTGTCTTCTCATGAAGCAAAACAGATTTTACCTGAATGGAGAGATACAGGCGGCAGGCTTGCTGCACTGTTTTGGTTTTGCAAAGTGTAAGAATGTTAGAACATCGAGAGATCGAAGCAGGCTGATTATCAGTTGTTCAGCATGTAAAAGCATCAAGCTGCATAAATCACAAGGCATATTGGGATGAACATTTTGAATGACAATCAGAAGATTAAATTAAATCAGCAAACATGCATAAAGAAGAGTTGAAACAAAAATTGTTCAAGCTGAGTAAATCAAATGAGTGGCATGGTCAGAGACTGTAATTTGGAAATGATGGAAGCAAACAACAATTGACTGATGCGTTTGTAGATTTTTATACTAATTTAAATTCTATGGAAAACAGCAAGTAACATTTGATTTGGGATTTTAATATGCATTGTAATAAAAATGTTTTTGATAGTAGTTGGTCTTCCTGCCATACTGTTTATAGGAGCACCATTTCTTGATCAACTACAATTTTTTTGTGTGTATGGACTTCCTTCTTTTTTCTAGCAGGATATTTATGTGTATTTTGTTTATTTAAAAAAAGGAAAATAAGAACAGTAACTGGAAGCATTACTGTGGGTTTTTTAATGACCATACTACAAAATGCATTTCTTTTGTAGCTGAAAGCTCACAAGTACCTATGTGCTGTCTGCTAAGTGCATTCACTTAGGAGTGGGTGTATACAAATGGACTTTGCTGCCCTGCACTTGAAATTTAGAAGTATTACAACAGTTCTCTTTAAAAGCACCAAATGTGTACACTTACTATCACATGTACGTTTGGTGAGGTTATTTGCTCTTACGTTTGAGCCTCTGCATTTATGTTTTACTCTGGATACGTAATATGAGAGGGATGATGAGAAGCGGGGGAAGACAGCGTGCTGAGATGTCTGAAATAGCAATCACTGAGCTGCAAAGAGACAGAGAAACTGCTCCAGTTAAAAGCGCTTTGCTTGCAGGAACAGCTAGTGATTCCTGAGTAGGTACCATAAATAAATCTGTATCAAGAAAAGTATGATGTTATGATACATGTGAGCATATTTTAAGGAAGATTTTTTAACACAATTGAGCATCTTATGTAAACAGTGTTTAAAATATTTGCTGGGGCTTCTTAGAATAGGTTAGTGTGTTTCAATGTAACCAAATAACTTCTTATTCTACTTTATTTTTACCACAGACATGTTATGGACCAAGTATATGGGAGTATATGTTGATATGTAAGAAAGCATTCTAATGAGACATATTTAGTTCAAACAACACATGAAAACTTCCCAAATAAAAACAGGAAAAAAAGAATACATGATTTACCCTCTAGAAACAATGTCATTCTGCTCTGCTGAAGTAAATTTAGCCCTGGTTAAATCAGAGACAACTTGTTTGTGTTTCTAAATACTGTCAAATAGGTTTTGCTTATATATAGTCTTTTTCTCTTTTAGCATAATGGCCTCCCAAGTGCTCAGCATTCCTTGAGACAAAACATCTCTGTTTATCTTCCTGGCCATTGCTATGGGGCGCAGATCTCCCACTTGATATTCCAGTATCAGACCAAGTTCTCCACCCTTCTTCTCAGACTTCAGGGATCAGTGTACACTATGTTCCTCACTGGGGATAAAGACACCATCAGGGATAGCTTTTGCTTGCTCTTGCACCAACTGCAGAAACATCATCAAGTTTGAAATGGCATCGGTCACAGATTTCCTCATCCTCAAATTTTGGCAAGCCTTGCCTCTGTTTTCAGCAACTCAACACAACCTGTTTATTCATGGGCAGAGCTGTCATAAGTTCATTCCAAAAGGACTTTGATTCTGTGCCCAGCCTTCTCACAAGGTTGTTTTGGTGTGGGTTGTTGATTTTTTTTCCAAACAGGTGAGCGCATCCAGTTCTTTCAGTGCAGGGACTAAACTTGAAAGTCTTGGTATCCTTGCTTATCTCTGTGGCCCCCAGCAGAAGTAGGCATATCTTTTGAAGTTAGAACTTAACCCTTTGCTGTAGGCTTGAGACAATCAGTAGTAACTATAGGCAGGAACAAAATCAGTTCCCTAAAATGCATGCATATTAAAGTAGATTGTATGCATTCACACCTAGAGACATATCACCTGAATCTAAAAGGCAAATTCTCATATCAGACTATCAGTTTAGCTGGATCTGAGAGAAAAACTGCCCATGGTCTTGCTCAAGTCATTGGACCAATTTATATCTGTCGGATGAAGTCCAAGCTTCTTTTCTGTGTCCTCTTAGGCAGATTTTAAAATCACTGGGCTCCATTGCAGCCCGCTGACTTAGATTCCTTATTGAGCTATAGCATCTGGTAACTAAAGCTTGCTATTGTCTTAGCCCAGAGGGGTTGCCCTCCGGCTTTAATTCTGAAGGATGAATCAAGTCCTGATTTAATAATGTGATTTCAATTGCCTCCAGATTGCTTGTTTCTCAGCTAGCACAAAATTTTAACCTGTTCCTCCAGCTAGAAACAGGGAAACCAGTAACAGTAAAATTTTCTTACAAGCTGCTGAGATGCCATTTCCTCTCAGTTGGTATCTCAGGCTTTTCTCTCTTGTAGGTCATTTATTTATATGTCTGTGGCCTCCTGCGTAAGCAGCTTCTCCAAAAGTTTTGGTCCTAAAATACAATGGCAAGCCTAAGAAAATACAGTAAATTATGGAAAGTTAGCAGCCTTGTTTGTGGTGTACGTGTGAAGTAAAACATCTCTGTGCAGTTTCCATGGGAAAGCTTTCTTGTCTTTTTGCTTAAATAGGCATTCAAGTGTACATAAATGGAGTCTTTAGAGAACTTGCAGACTTGAAGCCTGGGATTTTATGAAAGAATACTGTAAATAAAGCATGTTTGTTTATACAAATGAAATTCAGTTCTTAGATGCACTCCGGCCCAATTTCTGTCCGACCTAGTACTGCTCTGTAGACTTAGATTATATTATACTTCAGGGGAGAGCAAGTTAAAACTCAGTTTACTCTTTTATCCTACATAAATCCACCTACTCATCATTAAAAATAGCAGGAGCATGGAAAACTGGTATCACAATAGAAGTTGTTCCAAGGGTCCCTTTTTTTTTCAAGTTGGCTGACAAAACAGATTTCTGAATGACAATGTTATCCCTGACCATTCATCAGTGTTTCCTGAATGTGGTGTAAATTTTATATATTCCTTAGGGCATTCAGAGGGTGAAAGCTTCAAAGGGCTCAAGCACTCTCAACTTTATATTGGCTGTTGCTCTGCCATGAGGTCAAATGCATCTTCAGATTATATGCAGGTGCATCTTGTGCAAGCCACCACTACAGCTTCAGTTTGCCATGATGGGGAAGTGTCAGGCTGGTGAGCTGGGTCACAGCATTTTCAACCTCAGTGATACCTTTTCCTTGAGTATCAGCAAAATAGATGATCATGGGTATAATTGAGGTCCCCACTGCAAGAAAGACCTTGAGGTGCTGGAGCATGTTCAAAGAGGGGTAGTGGAGCTGGTGAAGGGTCTGGAGCACGAGTGCTCTGAGAAGCAGCTGAAGGAGCTGGGGGTGTTCTCCTGGAGAAGAGCAGGCTCAGGGGTGACCTTACCACTCTCTACAGCTGCCTGAAAGGAGGTTGCACCAGGAGAGCTCTAGTTTGGATATTAAGAAAACTTTCTTCTCCAAAAGGGTTGTCAAGCCAGGCTGCCCAGGAAGGTAATGTAGTCATCACCCCTACAGGTATTTCAAAGGTGTGTGGATATGGCACTTAGGGACATGGATTAATGGTGGGCTAGGTCTTTTCCAACCTTAACAGTTCTGTGATTCTATTACATTTACAGATTAAAATACTGTATTTCTTAGTCTAATACAAGGATATTTGAAAAGAAAAAGGGACAGTTGTTGTGCTGCTGTTTGGACATATCAGTTTTAGTATGTCAAAGACTTGCTGTTCTATTCAGTAATTTTTGTGTGCCCTAGTGATTTTTTTTGTTATTTTGACATTAACCAGTTTCAACTCATCCATTTTTTATTATTATTTTTCAGATTTCTTTCACAGTTTAGGCAGAATATCTATTACTATATTTCAAATTCTTTAAAAATAACGACTTTCACAATTTTCATGAAACTTTTGAGTTCCAGCTATGCTACCATGAATCTCACTATAAAAGAAGTTGTATTTGCCTGTATATGTAATTTTCACACACATTGGCCATCTTTAAAGAGCAGTTTTCCAAAAACTAACTTACCTGCATTACATATACTCGCCTCACAAAGCTTTTTGTGTGACTGCCTTTGTCTCTGTTGTGTGTTATCTTAAATGAAATTCATAAAAATGAGAGTAAGGAACAGAAGTATTAAACCCAGGGACATCATTCTTCTCAAGGTGTGTGTGCATGCGTTCAGACATTTGCAAGGCTCAGAGGATTCCTTCTGAAGAAGAACACTAGCATAGGTACAGCTAAAGGCTGAGGTGGTGAGCTGGGTGGCTTATTTAGCTCTGGTTTTTGTTAGTTTTGTATCAGAAACTGAACAGAAGTGATTTCCTTGCCTGAAAGGAGTAAAGCTGACATTCTGTTGCCGCTGGTGAGCCACTCTTCAGAACAGAAAAGGGGCAATACACTGTGACAGCCTTAACAAGAAGAGATTTGGCGACCCAGACATGTGAAGTTTACAAAGAAGTTTATTTGATTTTATAGACCATTAAATCAAAACTGATTTCCTGTGGGAGTGTCAGCTGATCAGAATTATATGGGAACAGTAGAAAGGAAAATGGAAAAAGCTACATTTTGTTAAAATACTTAGGTTAAAATACTTGGTCATTGCACTTGTCCTTGTAGTGTGTTCTGCAGTTGATTACTAGCAAAACTTAATAACAAAATTATTTTGACTGTAAGATGTAGCAGGTGAAATAGATAGGACTTTTAATTAGAATGTTCCCAGTGCATTCCTTTATTTTTACATAGTCCTTCTGCATACAGTACAGAATACAGCACATATATATGATAGTCGCACTTCTTGAGTCATATTTTTCATGTAGTTTTCTTTAAATGTCTCCCTGGATAATTAAGTCTGACTCTTAAGTTATGTTATGTTAGTTTCTGACAGGTGCCTGCCAGGGATCTTCAGTGCTGTCATGCATTATGTGGATTTCAGCCAAGACAGAAGGGCCTGGGTATTTGTTTCTGGTCACTTCTCATTAAAGCTTTGACTGTAGGAAAGAAAAACAACTATTTAAAGATGAGGAATATAGGTGCTATAGGAAGTGCATAGAAATAAAATCTGTTAGGCAATTAGTTTTTCAGTGATTTTGTATAGTTACTGCGTTGATGTGTGAACTGTACATATGTGCATTTTGATATATAGTAAATATTCTTTCTGCGAAAAAGTATTCTCATATACTTTTTTCACAAGAAATGCACAGAAGAGATTGGGGAAGTTGGCATGGTGTAAGTGGAATATAATAGCACTTTGCTGGAAGACAACTGCTTTGTAGGAATGAAAGGTTAGAATTTAATGTAGGTGGTTCTTGGATAACTGGGATTAAGTGGCGTTCTAGAAATACTGTGAAACACAGTCACTGCCTGATTTTATTAGAGAACTCCATTATACATTTATGAAAGCTGCTAGTTCTATATTAGATCATGAAATTACGGTTAGGAACTTATGCAAAAAAAGTCCTCCCTTTCTCGAGAGAAAAGGGTAGGAAGAAATACATGGGTTTGGAAAGAGCTGAGATTTAATAGCCCAGATAAATACTGTTGTTTGATCAGTTACAAAATCAGCAGCTAAATAAAAATAGTAAGTGAGCTCCATAGTCTTGTCTTTTGAGTAATACTTGTAATTGTTCCATTAAGCTAGGTAGAATTCTGCATTCATTTAGCCCACTATCATGTCTGTATCAATAGGTAATAGTGGACGCCTGTGGAAAAGCATGTAGTCATATTTCCGTTGTATGTTCTACCATCCTCAAGGATTTCTTTATCCAGTACTGGTACATTTAAGTAATCTTACCTGGCTTTCCTTCTATTTGCTTGCTTTTCAAACCAACATCATAACAGCATAAAATTCTGTGGCAAGCGATCTCACAGGTGTGGTGTGAAAAATAAACTCCGTTGGCTTTTTGTGTTCCTGCCTCCTCCTAGCTCAAGTTGTTACCCTCTACCTTTTGTATGAAGAGAGGCAGCAAATACTTAATCTGCTGATCCCCTCTGTAACCTTTGTTTTATGAACCTCTTCATGTCTCTTTTGTCACCTTTTCTCTTGCTCTGCTCACTCCTTCCTTCTCCAGAACCCCTCCATCTTTCTGATCACCCTTGTCCCGCTTCTTTCTCCCTTTACTGTTTCTGTGATTCTCCTCCTGGGTCAGGGAGCTGCCTGTTACTCATGGTGCTTTCACCATGCATTTATATGGTGATGTAGTGATATTGTTTGATTTACTCATTATTCTGCTTCTAACAACATCTGATTTGGTTTTTTGCATGCAGATGAAGGCTAGTTACAGTGTCATTTTAGCACCAACATCTTCTATCTGTTTTTCAGTCTGTGTTTTTTGTGGTAGTAAAATCATGTCTTTTTCCTCACATTTTTCTCCTTTCATGTTTGTCAATATTGACTTTTCACCTGGTATGTTATCTCCCAGTCTCCTAGTACTGTAAGAACTATCTGCAGTTCCTCATAATTGTGCCTTGTTTTTCCTTCCCTGACTTAACTGTTAACATTAACAAACCTTTCTGTCTTCCTTTGCTCACTTTTGCATATCATGTAGGAATATGAACATGGGTCAGAACACCCATTTTTGTGCACTTTTCAGGTGACTCCACCCTAATGGTATTCATCATTTATTCCTGTCCTTTTCTTTGTATCTTGGCCTGCTGTTTATCCACTCATGGATCTTTTCTCCTTCTGTGGTAATTCAGGGGTTTTTATGCCTTTGAAAATCTTTCCCAAATACCTGTAGGTAAGTTGAGCAGTGTGTGTCACTTGAATTTTTCTTGTCCGTGTGGTTTTGATACTGTAAGAAAATAGGAGACATGGAAAGCACAAGTTTGGCTCCTACCCAATATATCATATTTACTCAAGTCCACTAATTTTGGCCTATTTATGAATTTTTATAATAATTTCTATTTACAGTCTCTACCAATTTGTAAGATATATACATGAGATTCATTGAGTCATAGCTCCTTCTATCCTCCCAGATCTCCAGACCTTTTTTTAATTGACATCACACTTCCCTGGCACCAAGCTGTTTTAAGCAGGAGGTTACAAGCTATTTAAGAGTCTAACTTTCTCACACTTGAGTTTCTTGAGAACTTGGGTGTGAATGTAATCTGGGGCTGCTGATTTGGTTGTGTTTTGTTCATTTGTTCGTTACCTTTTGGGCTGACATTTCTGCATGAGTCAAATATTTTGGTACGTCTCTTGGAAAGCCCAGTTCTGGTATGGCAACCTCTTTGAGCACCTCCATTTCATTTATTCTTTGTGACTTTATTTCTTCAGAGCATTCTTTTTACTTTTTCACCACATTTTGTACTGTTTGACAAGTGTTTATTTTGAGGGCCACAGCTAATTTGTTCCTCAAATTAATTTTGTATTTGTTTCATTCTGCTTTTACCTGTTAGTATTAAGGTTTATTTCTGTCTGGTTGTCCCCTTTGGACGGGTCTCCAACCTTTTGAGCATTTCCTTTTACTTCTAATAGCAAATATATATCTTTTGAATAGCAAAGAGAAACAACTGCTTTAAAATGTTGTATATAATCACAGATGTGTGGCATCTCATCTGTTTGCTTCTGGCTGGTTTGTCCTAATGAATATCCAAGGAGGTTTCTTTTATGGTTTGGTATGTTGCCTTCGGCCCCTGTTGATAAGCAATCTGGCAAAGCAAAGTAGATGGCATGATGAAATCAGCACTTTCACCTGCAAGCAAACTGTTTTCAGGGATGCTGGTTGTCAGACTTGTTATGGATGCATTTGTGGTGTAAGTCTTCATTTCTGCCTCTGAGGTACAATTAAGGGATTCAATAATCTCTTAAAGATCATCAAATTCTATTATTACTACTGTGAGCTCCTCTCTTCTTGAATCTCTACACTTGTCTTTTCTGCTTTCTCTTAATACTTATATAATCACTACTTTCACACATTCTTTACCCTGCCTTTTATGCTTTGAAGAGGTTCCTAGTTGCATCTTGTCTCGCACTGACTCTCTCCTACAAATCTAATAAAAAAAGTTTGTTAAATTATTGCTCTCCAACAGCAGAGCTCATTGTGCATTTACATAGCCTAGATAAAAGGAAATAAGAGGAAATAATGTGTCATGAATAAACACTATCTCTTTAAGAAACTAATCTTTACCTGGAGTGGGAAAATATGGCTATGGCACTTCAGCAACTAGGAAAAATGGAGCAGACTTGTCATGCTGTAGCTCACAGGACTGGAAATTTCCTGCAAATTAACACCGTATTTGAAAAGACTATGAAGGTTGAGTTTTTCCATGATGGCCTTGGAATAACATTCTCATGATCCACTGATAAGGAGACAGAGTGACCATGCTATGACAGAGATATTCCAATGCACCCTGCACAGACACCTACCACCCTGTGGAGAAAATGGAAGTTAAGAAAGCAGAAGCAAAATTTGCTGTCATCTAAGACCACAAACCTTCATCTGACTGAAGTACATCTATTTATGTACATTGTGGAGAAGGTGAAGGAAGTGAAGTGTTTTATCTCTTGAACTGACTGGCAAGCATTGATGAAACTGTTTCAAAATGAGAGGTTCATTTTTTTATGTGTGCTTTGGAACACTTAGATTCACTGTATCTGTGCAATACACCTTCGTAAATTTTTAAATATCTTTATCAGAAATCTGTGAGACGTTAAATACCAGAATCTTGATTTCCAGATGGCTTTTAAAAGTTACTTTCATAGTTACTGGCCTTAGTCTGTAAGAAGTGATTATGTCCAGTAGCTGTAATTTTTATCTGTTATTGTCAGTAAAGGTCCATGCATTTGGGAGCACATATATTCTTGGAACCAAAATTAGCATCTCTTACAAAATGATGACCCTACTTATGCTGCTGCTTTAAAATAAACATTAATTGCCAGCCTACATAATGATCTACAATCCTGGCTCCACAGCAGTTCCCTAGAACTCCCTTTATAATTTGCTTTTGGTAAGGTTGTTATATTTATGGTTTTTCTTGCTTTGATCAGATTGTTAAAATTAATTTTACTTTATGGTAAGTTGGGCAGCAAAGTAATCTTAATTTTTACAGCAGACCAATGTTGAATTCTTCACTTTATTTATAAAATCAGTTGATACCGTAGGTTTTTGGAACAGATGCAAATGTATAACAAAATGAAAATTTAATTTTTATTTCTGTTTGCTTCATATACATTAATGCTACCTGTTAATTCTGCAATCAGAAAACTGTTGAAAAACATGTCTAAATATAACCAATTCTTGTACCATGCTGTGTGACTTGAATCAGAAATGGCAGTAACTCCAGAAAGAACTTCTGGAGGAAAAAGATGTTATTAGTAAAATACAGAAAACAGTTTCTGGACATGAGTGAATTTTATTGCTTAAATTTTTGATATGTACTTGGTTTCTCTAGTTCTGCCACTTCTATTTCCTGTTACAGTTTTTGTAGCACGTTTTGGTTTGTTTGTAATTTTGGAGAGAAGTTTCTGTCATGCAATATTAAAAACTGAGCTGAAAACAACTGTATTTGTTAAAAACTTGCATTTTGATGGCTGCCCACTGCAGACCTCCAGACCTCTTGATGCTTTATTATTGTTTTGTCCAGCAGCTTGGCTGCACAGTCAGTGACTTGCATGGACTGGCAGGTAGAAATAGACATGAGAAGATAGAGATATTCCAATAATCTCCTTGTCAGTAATTCACAATAAAAGGAGGTAGAGAGAGAAATATTAGAAGAGGAAGAGGGATTGTGATGCTTTTTTTTTTTTTTTTTTTTTTGGCACTCAGGAAAAAAGTTGCTGGCAGCATAATGGCATTGTGCACTGACTCCTTTGTACATTTGTTTGTTTAGCCAGTTACAGTAGCAGTAATTTAAGAACTATTGTCTTGCTGTTGTATAAACACTTCAGATGTTTGCTTGGCATCACCAGTTCTGGAGATGTATAAAATGGAGAACTGTGTAGACATTGTGTTTCACATAAAAGCAAAATATTTGCTATAGATAAAGCTGCCTAGTAAGGAAACTATAAACCACATCCCAAAGAGCATACCATCAAGAAGCTTAGTTTAGAAACATGAATACATGCCAGGTATCGTTATGTATATTTGAAGAGAAAGAAATCCTGGAAGGTACCTGCTTCACTCTGCTGCTGTGCTTGGATAAATGTTTGTCATTCTTGGATTTGAATGGTGGTTTAGAAATGCTGCTATCTCCTGAGTGCCTTGTGCATTCTGCAATAGTCCTGATTTTCATTAGCTCCTGAGTCTTTTCCACTTGGCACCTGGCCCTGTTGTGGGCCTGCCTACTACAGCCCAGTTCCAGCCAGGCAATCAAAAATTAGTGTGCTGAGAACTATTTCTCACTTCAGTTTTTGTAACATCCTAGATGTGGAGACAATGATATAACAATAATTTTCTCCTAATAGAGGTGTCACAAAATGTCTGCTGTGGAGTTACTCTCCTGTTACCCCATAGTTCTCCCAAAGCTGGAGATGGGCTTACTCAGCTTTGCTGTGGGTGCTCATGTATCTTTAGCCTGGTGAAGAATGCTGTGGAAGTGCCTGTAAATAAATAGACAACATAGTTCACCCAATGGAAATATGTTTTTAATGCATTATATATGGTAAAAATAGCAGAGAGGTTCAAATGTCTTGTGTCTGAGTTTAAAAGGAAAACACTCCGCCTCAAACGTTGGCATGGGGCCTATTAAAAGAATGGGCTTTCATCAGATTTCCACACTTTCATATTCAGCCCCTCCTCAGTGCACAGAGATGCTGGAGGAGAACATGAGCACTGGTTAAGGACATAATGAACAGTCGTATGGAATATGACCTAAATACATACCCACTCTTGGAATTAATACACCACTTTATTAATTTAAGTTCCTTTTGGTAATTAGTGCTAATCACATTGAATGAGGTAGGTCCTGACAAAAGGAATTTAGAAAGAAGACAATTATATATATATAAAAAGGCAGATTGGCATCTTTGATTTTGTTCTGTCAGAAACAAACAGGAAATCTTAGAAAGTTTTGAAAGTTATGTTAAATACCTTCTTTACAGGAGATGAATTATTAGGGGTTACATGAACCAAATCAGCTGGATGTGCCTTTTTGGTCATGGGAGGGCAAATCCTCTCATCTGGCATCCAGAAGGTATTGTTGTAGGTGTTTAGTATTTTCAAAACAAGTTTTCACTGTGTCAAAACAAGTTTCAACAGGAACACAAAAATACAAAGGCACACTACATATGTAGGTGTGATCCATGCAAAAATACTTTCTACTTCAGAAAGTGAATAATCAGGTGACGTAGATAAAGCCTGGAGAAGCTCTTTTATAATTATAATATGGCTATAGTGTTAAAATAGTTTATGTAACAAGATTTTATTGCAAAATGTCAGCATAATAATACTAGTCTGAAAGAATAGATCAAAAACCTCAAGAAACCTCAGTCTATCCTTCACTCTGACCTACACCCTTCTTAATTCCTGCTTTCACCAAATTTAATTGAAAGAGGGGAGTACATGGCTGTTCTAGCTAATTTATGAAGATCAGTCATCTATGGAGTTGATGTTTTCTGTCAGGATTCAGTGGATTTGAAGAAACTTGTAGATGTCTTGAAGCAGTTCTTTGAGGGTACAGCAGGAAAGGATGGGATGCAAAATTATGTAAACCTTGGAGGTACAATTCCTTTCAAAGAAGTGGACAGCAGTTGGGACCAATGCCTGGGATTCTTGGCTGTATCTCATACAGCTGGACAGGATACAGTTCAGTCCTTACCTAAGTTGTGGCATTATTCAAACAAGCTCAATTTACCTGCTGGACAATTCAGACAATAGAGAACTACTGAGGAGAATGGGGTACTACCTACAGACCTTACTCCTGAAGGCTTAGAAGGATTAAGTAGAACCATTCAGAGATCACCATGACTACAGGAGTGACTGCCCAAGTCAGACTTATTAACTTGAAAAAGTTGAAGAACTCATATTTTCCTGTATGCCTTGTCTAGAGTAGGAGAAAATGGATATATTTGTCAAATACACGGGCTGCTATGATTTTGAATACACTAAGGATATATAATTAGAGCCAAATATTTATAGAATTAAACTACAGTTGCAGTACTTACTAAAATATTTCAATAATTAAGTAAAATATTGAAATAATGGGTAGTATTTAAGAATAAAGTTTGCTCTCAAAGCCAGTAGTAGGAAAAAAATCCAAATGTGATAACCTGAGTCTGCCTTCAGATGAGAAGGAACACAATACATGTGCCTGATGTAGTGAGAGAAGGTCTCTATGTCTTTGTGAAAAGATGAAGATTGTGGCTCAAGGGCTTTAATTTGCCCATAAGTTCACTGTACTGCTAAGTCTGTTCTTGATGTGGACTATCACAGATGATTTCATCCCTTTCATTTTCCTCAGATCGTCTCTAGATGGATAAAGCACTTGAAAGTCCCACATCTGGAGCTGAAACAAATAAAACATGAGTGCAAAAAGGGCTAGCATGGGTGAATTTGAGATCAGCATGCTGGAAATCTTGGCAGTCATAAACTGAGGAGTTTAAGGGGAATATATTTTGTGAATGACTTGGGAAGATGATTCATCACCCCATGATGATTGTCCTTGTCCCAGAAATAAAAAGCAGAAATCTCACTGATTTCATTTTTTTCATCTCATTGTGTATGCTTTTTTCCTCACAGAATTTGAGTCTTGATGTTCTGCTCTGAATTTACCACATGAAAATTTTAAGAGATATAGAAACACGTAAACAACCCTTTTAACTTGATTACACCAGCAAGAGTAACTAGAACAATTGTATAGTTGGCTATAGTACCAGTCCAGAAAAAGCAACAGCATAAATCAAATGTGTTGGTGTTAGAATGCTTTTACCATAAATAAATGGGAATTGTTGTTTCATGGGAAATTGCAGCTACATAATTTAAGATCTCTGCAGATTTTCAGCCTAGATATGTGAAGGCAAAAGGTATTGTTGAGTGGTCAATGCAGATTTTCTACCAACTGTATTTAAAAAAACCCAGCACTAAGTTACCCTGGGGAAAAAAACAGTACAATTATAATGAAATCTCACAAAAGCATGTGAATTCTGAGTCAAGTATGTTTTAAGCACGGCAGACCCACACCCTGGGATATAGACATGTATGGGCTTCTGGAGACCTTGTACCACACAAAGTGTTTCATATCACTGGGAAATATGTAAACAGCAGGTGAGCCAATTCTACCTTCTTTTAGATACTTAGCACTTTCAATAATAGCAGGACTTTCTTTCCACTGGATAGTAAGGTGAAGAAAAGAGAAGTGCTTCACTCTCAACAGACGTCCTTGAGCATAGCACCTGGAATTCATTGTACTGTGTCAAGTAGATATAGTGGTTAACTACAGCAAAATGTGTTGTTTTCTGGAGTGATGAAGAAAAATTTCCATAGAAACCTCATAACTTACTACCTTGAACTTGGAAAATGACCATTTGAGGGAACAAAAATGAATAGACCAAAAAAAATGGGGTCTTATAAGAAGCTCAACAAAGAGTTAGACGTGTGCCCATAACTGTATGAAGATTGGCACCCACTCTAGGCTGAAAAGAAAGCAACTTTTTAAACACTGTTTAAGCTGAGATCTAAACCATTATGAGAAGGATGCAACACTCAACGTGTGTTTTACTTTCTTTACATGAGTGTTGATTGTACTCAACACTCATATAAAGGATATCTGTGTACTTTGTACAAATGAGTTTATCTGTACTTACAGGAGAATTTATGCAGGTCTTCTGAGCTTGGTGTAAGGTCAGTGTGATAAAGACCCACTAAGAACATGGTAGATGAAAGGTGAAGAAAGAAGGATCTCCATCTTTCCCAGAAAGGTGAAAAGGCATTGATCAAAAGCTGATTTCTGCCATTTGACACAGCCCTGAGAGACAATAGGTCAAGTAAGCTTTCTTCATCTTCAATGTAATTCAACAGGTACCCAAATTACTGTTGTTGGGGCTTTTTAATAACAGTTCTCCAGAGCTGTTACTAAAAAAAAACCAGAGCTGAAAAGCATATCTAGTGTATATAAAAGTAATAATTTCAGAATAATTTGGATATCACTTGAGAATATCAAGTGGCAAAGTTTCTTAAAAAAAATCGGATCGGTGGTATAGCACAGATCATAGTTATTGAGGGTGTAAATTTATGTCAATGTGTTTACATGAATAGAATATGAGGAATGTTTTTTCCAAAGTTCATGTTTATATTCACTGTTTCTCTGTGCCTGTATTTACAGGATGCAGGAGCATGAGTATTGTCTCTTAGTTTAAAATCTTTCTATAAGGAATAGCATTGCATGTGAAAGATGCCTTTACCAGGCAGTCTATAGCAGAATATTGTCCTTCAAAAAATTTTGTATTTCTCTTAAAGTTATTTCATGTCATCTGTTCTGACATAATAGTTTGTGTCATGGTCCTGTTTGGGCAGAAACTTGCACTTTGACTTCAATGCCAGATGATTGATAGATGAAACTTACTCAGAAGGTGATTGGTGCTTCTTTTCCTCCTTACTGGTAATCTGCAGAGATTGTTGTAATTAAAATGTTGTAATTTCCATTTCACAGGAAATTCAGGTAACATATGGTTTTGTCCCAAACTTTAGCTGAAGTTTAAAAAATTTAGAAAAAATTTTCCAGTGTTCATTAAGGAATTTCACTTACCTTCTCCTACTTCCCCATCTTTCCTCCTCAATCTACTAAGTGTGCTGTAGCTGATACAGTCCTATCAGGTATACTGGGCTTTTGGATCTCTTAACAGGACCCTTTTTTGTTTTGATTTGGGGGGTTAAGGGAGCAGTGTTAATTTATTTTTGTGTGTGTAAGTATGATGAGCCATAATTATCATTGATCTTGCTGAGATACTTAAGGTGTATGGGAGAGGGACAGAAATGGATGAACATAACCTGAGTACACTTGTGGTACTGCATTTGCTTCAGTCTGGAGAATACCAAAATGATAAGGGCAACTTTAAGCATGTACTTCAGGGTATAAAAAGAAAAAAAGTAGAAATTTAAATTGATTAAGTACTAAAGGAATTTTTGTAGTGTATGGAACATTGCCAAGAGGTTCATGTGAAGTACCAGTGAAATAACATCCTCTTTGAAACAGTACATCTGATCAGAATGTAGGGAGGTGTTAGACTTAGTTTTGCAGCAAAGGATACAAGCTCTCCTGCAGGAATTAGTGAAAAGAAAGGATGCAAATGTAGATAAAGTTGGTGTGGGAGGGTGTTTGTGGTATCATAAGCATTCATTCTGGAATTTACCTAACAGAAAAGGCATATATAATTAGTGCATATAATGTAGTAAGTGTGGGTTTAATACAAAGCACAGTAGTGCCATAAAGGAAAAGAAATAAAATGTAGGGAAATAGTTCTAATTGTATCCCATTTAATGATTAAGAATTTCTACTGTTTTGGAAGAGGGAAGTTTTAAGTAACATTTATCAAGTCAATTAAGATCACGTGCATGGAAGAGAGTCTGCAGAGAAGCTATCAAAGAGGAAGTGAGAAGCTATTTAAAATAAGCAAGCAGAGAAGCATAATTAAATTAGGACAGGTAAAGCAAGGACAAGTAAAAGGAATAGATCCTGACATTGACAACGTGCAGGTGGTGCTCCTTGAGCTAGCAAAACACATAGAATTAAACAGGACTTACAAAAGCTGCATTTTCAATGGTAGAAAAACCACAGATACAGCAATGGCACTCAGCTGTTGAGATCAGGGGACAGGCAGACCTTCTCAGCTGGTTTATGTACGTGTGTGAGCCAGCATGAACAATCGCTTTTGCAGGGATGATTATGAGGGTTGTTTTCTGAACTTTGCTTCAATAAACCAAAGTGTGTTCTGTAAATACACAGCACAATCTGTATATGCTATAAAATGTGTGTGCTGGTTGTCCTCTTTCTGGTTTCCATTTCTGGGATCATCTCTTCAGTCCAGAAATGCTTTTATTTTCAATTGCTCTTTTAACCTTTGGACAGCATCTCATGTTTACAGCTTGTGCACAAAAGCTGACTGCAGCTATCTGTTAATTAATTTGCCAGGCACAACCCTCAAAGAGAGAGGAGCGTTCTCTTCATGGTCTTGCAACCTTTTTAGGTGTGAGGAAGTATGATTGTTGCTCAGTGATTGCCAAAGCTGCTACTGCAGTTATGAAACACATCATGATTGTGAAGCTCATCAGTGTTTGTGTTGCAGAAGGTAAACCAGCAGAGAGATCAGGAATCTAATAAATGACTTTGCAGCTATTCTCACTTTAGATTTCTTCCTGGTAAAGAGAACAGGAGAGAAATTTATAGAGACCAGTGATAGAAATAGAAAAGAAGATTGGAAAAAAAAAAAGAGAAAGTGAAAGTTTGGTGCAAAATGCAGTAGGCAGAAACCAAAGGCAGAATAATGAAGCAATTTCTAACATAACTGGCAGGTAAAGAGCATCCCTGGGACATGTAAAACACATTTATTACATGGTTGAGTATCTCAGGAAAAAAACCTCAAAGGTACAGTTCTAACTCAGTTTTGGATATGTAGGATTAACTCATTGTATGGACTTATGAGTCACTTGATCCTTTGTAAAGAAGATAGACTAAGATCCAAAATATACAAAGCACACTTTAAAAAAGAACATTGTCCTATAGATTTTGAAGTTTAATAAAAGGAATTACAGTTCATACAATGTTGTTAGTATTTATTTGCTGCATTTTATGTAAACTGGTGACATCAGCAGTGACAGTATTGTGTCAAGGTTTCTGAGACAGATATAGAGCTTATCTCCTACACATATTCTGATTTCTCTTCACTATTTTCCTGCTCCATTGCCTTGTCTGTCTTTGGGCCTTTTGTACTGTATGTGAAGCCTTTTCCACATAGAGGAAACAACAAGTGCTTCAATTCATGCTTTTAAGATTACTCCTTCCTAATCATATATTTTCTGTTCTTTTCACTAGGACATATTTCAAGACATTTGTCCCTCAGTTCCAGGAGGCAGCATTTGCTAATGGGAAGCTTTAGACAGCTTCAGGCATGGAAACTATACTGGACAGATCCTTCAGTCTGCACATGTCAGCCCAGAAGAATGCCTGGAAATGGGTTGCACTGTCTTGATGGGTGCTCTCTTGCCTCTGAACTTGTTTTGGTGACTTCAGTTTTTGAAACAAAGCCCTTGCTAGCATGCTTAGAACTGAATATTTGAGATTAGTCCTGCCCCTTTGCCTCTGCCATCACCATTCCTTTATATATCTGTTGGATTAAATTTAAAAGGGCGTGTATTGATATGATAACACTTTCTTGTGCCAACAATGTCCTGTGTGTTATGCTTTGTTTCCTTGTCTTCAGATGGTCTAAATTGGATTGTTTTTCCCCATGGAAATATGATGTGATTTGTATATTTAGTTAACATTTTCAGCTTATCCTAAGAAAACATAAAACTGCCGTATGTACCGGGAATGCCTAATGGACTGTACAGTGCCATATTCTGCCTTGCAGGTTTGCGTCTCACTGTGTTGTTACTCTCACAGGTATGGATATGAGTTGCACACTTCAATTCTCAGTGCCTTTCCAGTTGAAGTTAATATGGCAAGGTGTTTGAGGTTTGGTGGTTTTTCTAATACTTCTGTTGAAAGCTCATTTTATGTGAAATGTTTGGCTTTTATGCTTTGTTTCTATTTCCAGTTGTACAATTTTGGTGTTTTCCAAATGAGCACCCCTTGCCATTACAAAAAAGTTGTACTTCTTTAGTACCAAGATGCAAGTAAGTAGTTATATAAACCAGTATAAGAAAATAAGGCTTTTTCATAGACCTGTAATTTTTCCAAATAAGATAAATACTGCTAAAGAAGCAAACTTTCAGCAAAGGAATGAATGATATCTTGGAAAATAGCTGATGAAATAATATAGAACCATAGGTATTTAGCTTAATGCTTAAGTTCAGCATATCTTCTCAGAAAATATTTTTAAGTGTATATAACTGGAAACATTACCTCCCCTAATTCTGAAATGCCAAATGCAAAATCCCACCTATTCATCCTTTCTTTCCTGCTTATGTCAGGCGCACCAGTTGGGACTAACGGTCACAATGTCACTTCCCCAATTAATTTGTGAATAGACCAAGGTACTTTCCAGTAAGGAATAAAATTAACAGAGTATGTTGGTTATAAATGGTATCTGGAAAATGTGCCCTACTTCTGCTAAATACAAGGAACTAAATGAATAGTACACAGATGATACAGTGGAACTGGAAAACATTTAATTTTAAATTATTCACTATAGCATCACATGCAAGGAAGTCTCGTCAAACTACTTGATTGGCAGTATTCTCCTACCCTTTCTACAACTTGTTATTTTGCATGAAAAATAGTGTTTTTCAGGGTTTATATTCACCTAGGAAATTCAGATGGGTTTTGAGTAGTGAAGCTTAAGAATTAAGAATTATGCAAATAATTTGCCTCTAGAAACTACAAGTATTTTTAGCTATTTTGTGAGCAAATTTTAATTTATGTTTAATACTGAAGTTCTTGGCTGAAAATTAAGATGCAAACAAAATCAGAAGCTTTACTGTAATTCTGCAGAGAAGGCATATTCTGTCCTGTGACCCATCCCTTCGATATTCTCAGTGCATTATCTGAGGACTGTCAACAGTTTCAAAGGTCTGAGCCTGCATTCCCTCTGTGGAGACATTGCATGAAGCTTTTGTGTGCATAGAGCAGATGTGGAAGGTTATGGTTTTATGTGAGTAGCAAAATCATAACTGAACAACCTCAGGTGACTAAGAACAAATATTGTTTAGTATACTGGGATGATCTCACGTCTACATTTCTTCAGGTAAAAACCAAAGCCACAGACACATATTCAAGAATAAGCCAACCTTGTGAATAGGGTGGGAGAAAGAGAGTGGCTAATGAAAAACATTTGTTCTCATAGTGTTCAAAATCTGATAGAAACAATCTCTAGCCATCTTCAAAAGGTATAAACCAAACCCTTAAGTTGCATCAGTACATTCCTGGCATCTTACATTTTATAACTTTGTCTTTGATTCAGTGTTGTACTGATTGCTCCATGAACACAGTGTGTGCATTATATACATGATTGCCCAAGTGGCACCAGTTATTGATTTTTTCTGTCTTTTCAGTAGTTATCATAATTCAAAGGCCAGCAATTGCAAAATAGTTTGAAAAGAGGTCTACTCTTCAGAATTTAGGGGTTTTTTCTCAACCAAAAATGCATCCTTCACCTCAGTCCTAGTCATTTTGGACAATGAACTGCTTTATTATTAAAGAGTTTTAGAAGCCATGTAAGAAAATATTTTGAGGATACAAAAAGCCTAAACCAGCAATTCATTGTGTTGAATTCAATAGTTTCACCAACTTTTCACTAACATACATAGAAACTAATCAATAGTTTCAGTCTAGTTTTAACATCATGATACAACTTGTAGTATTTTGAAAAAAAATAAAAGAAAATATTAAAAACTGTACTGTTTGTATTTAAGATAAGCCTATCAATTTTCAGATTGGAAGAAAAGGCATTTTTGTAACACCTAATGAACATTTTCTTTATTTCAAGGTTCACCTTCACTCTTTGACCTACATTATATTTTATTGATCCCTTTCTAATAGTTCTCAGAAGTGCTGGGAGTGTTAGCTCTCCAGACAGGTATTGAGAGGAGAGAAATAAACTAAACTGAAATAAACGAAACTGAAATGAACAAAAGCTTCTCTCCAGGAGAATTACTATATAAATACTATACCAGAAGAGAGAGTTTGAATATAATGCAGAAGAGTTTGTTTGAATAATTTTATATCAAACCAAGTATCCATTGAAGGCACTTAACTTAGCCACAAAAGTTGGGATCTAATGAGTTGGAGATATTTCTGTTATCTCCTGTTTTATTACAATTTCCATTGAGGCCAGTTTAACAGCACCTTGACTTTCAGCACTTCCTTCCCTGTTATGTGATATATGCAATTGAAGGGAGCAGTCAGACCTAGGCTATTTTTCCTTGGCTTATGAGAACCACAAAACGTAGGAGAAAAAGCAATGTTGCAAACATCAAAAAGCCTCAACTCTACACTGTCCTACTTTTGACTGAAAGAATACAGTTAAGTCTTGAGTTACTAAGCCCTGCTAATGCGCGGTTTTCCAAAGGTCCTTAAATCACAAACTTAAGAGTCAAGCCCTCATTCATCTCCATACATAATCCACTGTCCTAGAAGTAATACCAAATCTTACGTATTCAAAGTCAGACTTTTTGTGAACTTGCTGGAAAGACTGGACAAACAGCTGGAAGAATAAATAAAAGGTTACTATACCATACATCGTTTGGCCTTCATTGATCTTTCCATTGTGCTGGCCACTGCTTTGTTGATTGGCACTTTTCATTTGCTGAATCAGCACATTTTGGTGCTGTCACTGTCCTTGAACATCCTCCCATTCATACAGAGAGTAGACTTGAGTCAGTTTTTGAGAAGAGATCATTGCTGGAGTTAGCACAGATCTCCTGCGCATTGTTAAGCCCTCCCTAGGGATGTTTCTCTCTATATTCCCTTTCTCTCATCCTCTCTGGAACCTACAGCAATAACCATCTTTGGTGAGTCAGTCCATGGATGAGATTTAGCCATGAAGTGCAATACTTTAAGTCTCACTTCAGGTGGTTTTACACAGAGACTCCTTGCCTAGGAAAGAGACGATTAAATCTTGAGCATTCTCCATTGAGCAGTGCTGCCTAATACAAGGCTGGGGGTTTAGCAGAGCTCAGAAACCTGTTTAAGTGATGAGTAGGGACTGCAGCTTAGACATCCTTCTGTGTCTACCAGAGAAGCAGCAGGCAATAGAAACCTGTAGCAGCACGTGAGGATCACCAGTGCACGTCTGAAATACATTTTTGGTACCGTGTCTGTGCAGCAGTGACATGGAGATGAAGGGGTGAGTCCTTGGTCAGGGCAGAAGGGGAGTTTCTCACCTTTCTGGTTTTGTGAGAAAGATGTGCTGCAAGGAGGTGGCAAGCTTTGGACACAATTTATGACCACAATTGTCAATTATGGGGTGCTGTTCCTTGCCCTGCAAAGCAAATGGAGTCTGTGACCAAACTGAACTGCCAGTGAACACTCTTTCCTTAAATTATTTATGTCTCTGTAATTGATGCATTGTAACACTCATTAAACCTAAAAGTTACTCTTAACTTCTTATATGTTACTGAAAATCCCTTAAGTCATCTCCTTTTCAGTTTTTATTTTCAGGTCTCTGTCCTCTTTTTGGTTCATCCTTACTAGTTACTGTTATTTTTAGCAAATTTATATTCTTCCTTTTAACAAGGCAACAAGGTATATGCCAACATCTTGTGGGCCTACATTAAATATAGAATTATTTACTGTAAAAATAAGTGGAAGCTGGTTTTTATTTACTAAGCCAAGTGGTGTGTTCTCCACAACAGAAGAATTCTGAGGAAAGGCTATTGCCAGATCAGTGAGATAATCATGCAGATAGCACTGGGTATATTTTTTTTACCAACTCTTCATTTGATTTCCATGTTAGCAAATCAGCAGGGGCAAAGTGAATTGTCCTTTCCTGAAAGAAGCCTGCACCTAAATAAGGCATTGATCAGACACTGTCTTTTCTTGTTTATACTTTGCATCAATAGGGTTTGCCTCTATGGGGAAAGCCAGTAAATGTCTGAAAAATGTCTATAAGTAATGCAGGGGTTTTTTAATATTTTAATTTACTGATTTCTGTAGATTCAGAAAATAATTTCAAACTTTGTTTTGGGGGAAGGTAACACAAATATCAGAAACATGCAAGAAATTTTAGCTATGTAGGAAATAAAAACCTAGCAGTCAAAGTATTACTCTGCAAGAACTCGAGGGTTCTGCCATATATTTCTAAGCATGTGCCTTAAAAGGCCATGGTGTGTAGGTGATTTTAGTCCTGCTTTTCTTATTCTATTCCCTGTCTGGTGTTAAAAAGCTCAGTTCTTGATTCCAAGGCACTGCACAAACACCATTTTGTTGAAGTGGTAGTTACCAAGCAAAAAAGCAAGGGGGGAAACCAGTATTGGCTGCTGAAAATAGCTCTTAAATCATCAAGAAATCAGAAAGGAAGCAAGGTTTGGCGGCTGCCCTGCCACTTGCTGAGTCTACAATATATGGGCCTTTAAACATGCACCCAGTACAAAATACAGGAGGTTTTTCTTGCAGTGCTAAAGAATAAATGCAGTTCTAAGCAACAGGAAGTAAAGCAAGCATTTCATTGCAAAATACACACTACAAGTCTAACATTATTTGTGTCTACAGCTCCCTGCGTTTCCCCTGTCACCAGAAAGGGTGAAGAATTAATGCCTCGTGCTGCAGCTGCCCACAGTGAAAATTGATCCTTGGGGTACTCCATGTTTTCATCCAACTCTAGTTAAACCCTTATGATGATTTTTCTGTCCCTGAGGATGGCAAAGCAGTACTAGGGAACAGCAAATCCTACACTGTCAGGGGTTTCTGTTCCACTGCTGCTCCATTTCAAGCCCTTGATTTGGGTGGGGCGAGTACTTTGTAAGCCTTCAAGCCTGCCAGCAATCAGGGTACATTTTATTTCCTTGTTGTTTATTTGAAATGGTTCACGCTGATCCTAATTTGACATCCTGTTTCCCTTATTCCACTGCCCCTTTCAGCAAAATTTTTTCAGTACTTGTTTAAAAGCCAGAGCCATTGAAGTTATTTGTGTCTTTCAAAGGGGATGTAGCACTGGTGCAAGAGTAGCAACTCGAGGTTGGAGCCCTGCGTTTCTTCTCTGAACTGCAGGGTCAGCAGCAGCCTGAGTGTCACACAGCCCTCACAGCAAACCTCACTTGAACTGCGTGTGACAGACTGGCAACCTGAGGTGACAAAAACCCAGAGGACCAGCAAAAGGGCCCCTGCTGGCTCAGGCGCTGTGTGTAGCCCGTGAGATCCCAGCTGCAGGAGGTAACAGGCTTTGGTTGCTCATCAGCTGGAACTAGGTTCATCTTTGTGCCCAACACAGGAGCTGTGCCAGGGGGCAGTGCCATCCTGCTGATGCTGCTGAAGCCAGGTGTTTCCTCTTAATGCCTTGATAGAAAAAGGCAGCTGCAAAATCCTGCTGCAACTCAAGTACAGCCCTGCCAGCTAGGAGTGTTTCTTGTGTGTTTGGCCGACTGAGCCTGCTCTCTGATGAAATAGACACTATTGGCATGCTGTGTTTCCTAGACTTTCTGCACTCATCTCCCTGTCCCTTGGATGCAGAGGTTGCTGTGACCCAACACACCCCATTTTCCTCTTGACTACAGGGGAGCTCTCAGGCAGCTCACAGGTGAGCCAGGAAAGAGGATATGCTTCTCCTGGTTTCAGCAAGAAAGAGGTGAGCTTGGGTGGATGAGTTTGGACTGTGAGAATTTGTCTTGTCTTCCTCAGAGCACCCACAGCCCTGGCAGCCAAGAAGAAATGACAGCTTCTGTCTAATGGGGTCAGATAGTAAATGGAGCCGTTTCCGCACGTGGTGCCTGGTGTATAATTATACACTGGGCCATGGCGTGTCTGGTCCTAATAGCACCGGCACTCTTGGGAGTGACTCAGCCGCTGCTTCGGGCTAATTATGGGCAAGTTGCACGGAAAACCCCCGCAACTTGATCCTGCCTTCCTCTCCTCCAGTGAATGGGT
This sequence comes from Cettia cetti, assembly GCA_013401135.1. NCBI lineage: Eukaryota > Metazoa > Chordata > Aves > Passeriformes > Sylviidae > Cettia > Cettia cetti. The sequence continues at coordinate 21,725 of VZUI01038597.1, read as the reverse complement.
GTTCAGCAGCAATCTGGATTGCTCATACAAAGCTCATACAAAAAGAGTAAATGCCCACTTGTGAGGAAAAAGCTTTTCAAAGCAAAGCTGCAAAGAACACTCAGAGGTGCCTGAGTTGAAGAGGAGGTGGTGTCTGTCAGGACACTGCTTGGGCAGATCCTATTCCCTGGCATTACCCATTGCTGGAGAACTTTATAAAAGAGATTCAAAAGTTACCTAATCGCTTGGTTTGTCATGCTTGTGGATGGCAGGACTATTTCTTCTGCATATGTCACGGCCATTTGGATGAATTGGGCATTATTTTTATTGTGGTGCTTTAGAAATGGATCGTGGGTCATGGCTCTTTTCAGAAATGAACTATGTATTCAGTACCATAATATACTGTGGCAAAAGGGTCTTTAGTACTTTAGTACTGTGTGAAGTGTTTGTTATGTTCTCTGCTCCTGAGATACTTGGGAACAGGCTCAAGAACCAGGGAAGTTAATTCAGAGCAAACACTTTGAAGATGATGGAGGTTACCAGCATCACTTTGTATAGATCCCCATGTTTGCTAAGGCCTTGTACTGATTTTAAAGCATATACCTTAAAGAAACAGCAGAAGTATCTCCCTGTGTCTAGTGTTAGATACACAGAATTAGGGAAGTTGCAAGAAGCTGTTGAAATGAATTTGCAGGCAGTTTTGTGACTGCTTCCTGCCAGGTCTGTTGGACTGTGTTTATGGGGAAGAGTTACCAAACATTCTGCCTCGAGAAGTGACACCATAAAGGCACAAATCTCCAGCAGAGAGCATTTCCACAGACACATGCAGTGCCACAGTGGAAGTGGTGCCCGCCAGAGGCTGGGGCATCTCCCTGGAGATTGATGAGCCAGGAGCAGGCAAAGCCATGGTGGTCCTATCCAGCAACTGGAGATAGTTCTGCTTCAAGCAAAGTGTAGGACTAAATGATCTGAAGACAAACCTTTCAGGCAACTTGGATGTGGTTTTATTGATTTTTTTAATGCCTGTAATACAGATCTAAACACGAACAATCTCCTTTAAAGATTGTTTAGAGGCAGTCGCACTTGGAAACAAAATGAAGAGCATAATGGTGATGTTTCATAAGTTTATTGTTTCTAACCATTTTTAGATCTTAGAAGGGCAAAACCATAAAATTTAAATAAATTCAGCACTTTTTCAGTCATTCACTTGTGCTAGTAGGCATGGCTGCAAAAATATGGTTGATATTTGTACAACACAATGCTCTTAAGTAACTGCCTAAGCTAATTCTGAGCAGGGCAGCTCAAGTACTTGTTGATGCACTATATATGTATTTCATCATCCCTTCATTTTTATGAAAGGTGCCTTGATGTTGCTTTGAAGAAAAACTCTGTTTGGATTTGAAAGTAGGCTGGGCCTCTGGAGCCAGTGCTCAGTGTATACAAACAAGATGCTTCTTCAGGGAGGAGCTAGGGCTAGGAACTGGTCCAACCTGCGTTTAATTCTGGTTGTTCAGACCACTTAACCAGCAGTTTACAAACAGGAAAGAGTTAAAACTGAGTGAAATGAGCTACTTTGTGGGCAAGGGTGTCCGGGGGACTGGCAATTGTGGCAAGAAGCCCTGTGCATGCCAACCTGAGGGACCTGTTTGCAGGGTAGTTAGCTTTTACATACTGACATCTTGCTATAGAAAAATAAGAATTGTTTTGAGATTTGTCTTTGCACCTTGTCCTGCCACTCAAGATTAAATCTCTCAGACAAAACAAGCTGTTTGGGAGGCGGACCAAGAATGCCTTTACAGTGAAGAAAAATAAAAACACTCAGCCAACTGTGATTAACTATTGAATGCAAAACACTCCCTGGGTTTTGTTTATTTGTAGACTGTAGAAAAAGCTCACAAACGATGCCATGCTTTCAGTGTGAAAACACTTCAGCCTCTGCATCCCTCTGTTGCTGGGGGAAGGAAAGGATTTTGTCCAAGCTGGTTCAGGAGTGGGCTTTTTTTTAAAAGATCTCTGCAAGAGTTGTTTATTTGTTTTTGCAAAGGCGATGTACCCAGTTTCCTGCCATTGTGCATATTCCTGCCTCCAGCTGTTCGAACCTGAGCTGGACTTTGGCTCCCTCCTCTCTCACTCCACTGGGCAGGACAGGCTGAGAGCACCCTGCTCAGGCACAGTGCTGCCAGATGCAGTGGCATGCACAGAATCCCTCTGTCTTCTAAATGCTGTCCAGATGAGCCGAGGGAGAAGTTGTCATTAAAATAAATAAATTTAAAAAAAAAAAACAAGACAAAAAAGTGCCTGTGAGCAGTTGCTTATTGCTTGCAGGCAGCTGTGAGCATCCCCAAGCTTTGGGGCAACCTCTGGAAATGACAGTGAAGGAGCCCAAGCCCTTTGCAATGTGCTCCATGTGTGCATTTACCTGTTCACCCTAGCAAATGACAATGTCCAGGTGTACAGCCAGTTTTAGGTTTCAGGGGAGGGAGAGAAATTGGGTGCTGGCAGCCAGAGAGGGAGGGAGCAGAGGCTTATTGGCACTGTGCTGCTGTGGGCCTGGAAGGGCACTGCTGGGTATTGTGTTTGTGCTGGAAGGGTGAAGGTGGAGGCGTACGTGGAATTGTGCAGGATGGCTCTTCAAGGTCAAGGAAATGCAGAAAGTAAACAGTGTTAATTGGGAAAGAAAAACAGGATTATTAAGGCTTCTTTGGCTCCAGTTTTCTAAATTGCAGGAGTCGGGGCGTTTGTATTTTGTCATTAACTTATTAGTGCATCTTTAAATGCAGTGCAGGACAGGTCTGTTGGGAATTTTAACATTTAAAGCTGCACTTTCATCCCTCCACTGCCCACAGAAATGACTGAGTTCTCCAAAGGAAAGACCATGCAGTGCAGCTTCTTAGCATTGGTTCTCAGCTGAGTGCAGATTAAAGCACAGGCTCTGCAGTAGTGCCTTCTGGCATCCCAGTACCGTGCATTTTGTGATGAAAGCAGAATCAGGGCTCTTCAGTCCCAACAGCCCAGGCTGAGTCTCCAGCACTTAAGTAGCAAAACTGCAGAGGGGACAGGAGTCTGACAGCAGAACAGTCAGAAACAGGCAATGAGGTCTGGCCCGAATGGACTCTGACTTAGGAGCCAGTTGCCTTCTATAAAATGTGAGCAGTATGCAGTTGTTTAATGCAGGATTAGGTGCCCCTGTGGTACAGCTTTTGTCTTGGGCTTGGGCTAGAAATAGAAAGCCTTTTGGTCCAGTTACTGCAGGTGTGGTCAGGACACACCTGTATGGACAGATATGTCAGGGTTTGGGGATTTTTTTTTTGTTTGTTGGTTTTTGGTTTTTTTTTTTTTTGTTTTTTTTTTTTTTTTCTCTTCTAGGGCTATTTAGTGTATTTTGTTGACAGAAAATATAAAGCCAGTTCTGGCCACTCCCTGAAGTCATAGGGAAGAGACTGCCAAATTAACTCTTCCCATCATTTTACTATGTGACTCTTTAAAAACAAACGAGGATACAAACCCCACTGCAGCAGTTTCTGTGCATGTGAGCAGCAGAACTGATAACATCTAATCAGCCTCTTTGCCAAGGCAATACAGCAAGAAGTTCTTGCTTTATAACATTAAAAATGCTTTGTAGTTATATAGGACTTTTCATGTGAGGACATCAAAGTGCAGTACAGGTATTAATTAATTAATTAGGTTTCACAACACCCTTGTGAAGTATTTGTGTCCATTTTACAAACAAGGGACTGAGGCAGAAAGCAAGGATGTGATTTATCCAGGGTGCTCCATGGCAGGACAAGAGCCAGGCCCAGCCAACAGCACTGCTCCCACCCTGTCTGGGGCAGGGGGAAGCCATGTCCAGTCTCACTGTGAGAGTGGGAAGTGGCTCCATCCTCAGCCTGAGTCTCTCCTGCCACATCCCACTGGCATTGCCTGGGAGCAGACGTGCCGAGCAAGGTGCCCAAACCCAGTGGGAAAAGGACTGTGCTCAATAGCTCTACCTCCTACAAAGCCTCTTGGTGGGCAGCACAAGCATGCCTGGGAGAAACAGGTTTGGGCAAGGGAAGCACATGGGTCTGGGGCTGAGGGCAAGGGGCCAGACTGGAAGACTCTTTCCCAACAGGAGGAAGGTGGGGAAAACTTGCATGCTGCTGCTCAGCCGGCCTGCTCCAGCAGCAAGGTATTCTGGCCTCTCAGGAAACTGCCCCAGAGCTTTTTGATCACCAGAGAGAATAATGGAAAATTTTGATTTAATAGAGGTCAAATTACCATAGATTCCATTGGCTAAATGGGGAAATCCTTAAAATAGAATATGTTCCTTAAAAAAAATTAAGACCAGATGAGCTTTGTCCAACTGAGAAGCATGCGAAGTTCTTCCTAGCACGTCGTGGTTATTTTATAATAATCATGCATTACACTGATATAAAATTGCATGCAGGGAGAACAGGAGTAGTGTGTTGTGTAGAATTGCCAGACACCATCAGCTACTATGAAGTAAAGCCTATTCATAGTGGTCCACGTTTTTCTGATACATCAGTAATTCCCTTCCTTGTGTCATTTTGCTGAGCAAGACCTCTTTTTTCCCCCCTCCAAGTCTGGAGCCCATAACTTTGAAAGCATCTCGTTTTTTCATTCACTCTCTTTGAATCCTTAATGCTTAACTGACTACAGTTTGTAAATGAGCGATGCCAGAAGACAACGTAGCATCAACTTTCAGCTTTCCTTAATCTCCTCCAAATTTTTGATGTTTTGACTGAACTGAAATGTGGAAATTCCTCTAAAAGCATAACTAGAAAAAAAAAGACAAATCCAGTTGGCCAAGGTATGGTCTTCAGGCCCCAGTTCAAATACAGCATTTAAGCACTTGCTTAACTTACTAATTGAAGTCAATGGGATTTCAAGCACTTTGCTGAAATAGGAGATTCTGTGGACAAGGTTTGTGCCAGTACATTTGTAATACAGAAATAAAGTGGTGCCAGGTTTATTTTGGCTCTGGGTTTCTTTGTGGTGGTGATTGACAAATCCACAGAATTGGACTAACACCAGAGAGGTGATGACTGTAAGAGAAGTGATGACAAGAAATAATAAATTTTGAACTGGCAAACACTTTAACTTGGTCAGACTGTAAACCTCTATGTAAGGAAAGAAACAGGTCCATTTATGCTGATAAATGCACTCTTTTCAGGAAGACCTCCAGTTAACCAGCAACTAATATGCTGGGACAGCTAAAAATTTTGAAGCAAATCATTTTGTAAGTGGTCTAAGTACACCAAAGCTTTTGGAAACAGACAGGTTTACATCACACGATAGTCTAGTCATATACTCTTATAATAATTTTGAAAAAGAATCATTTCCTGGAGAAAAAGCTTTATGCCTTTGCTTTGCAAGCAATAGGACAGAGCTCAGCATTGTAAGGGATTTTGTGTCTGTTTCTGGAGGATGTCCAAACCCACCCCAGTAACCAATAAATCACTACCTAATTGAAAAGATTCACAGAAACAGATTACAACATCAAGGATAGAACCAGTATGGTAGGAATTAGACTGACAGTGTCCATACGGAGGGTGTGGTATCAAAAGATGATCTTACAGCCTGCCCCCACTTGCCCTTCTCCCTCCTCTTCCTCCTGCTGCCGCTCCTTGCTGCCTGATCGCTCGCTTCATCATCCTGCCGGCTCTAGTGCATACCTGGTCACATGCAGTTAGTTCAACTCACTAACCCAGAAAAAAAAAAAATTAAAAAAAGCCTTAAAAAACCACTTTTTTTAAAAAGCAGCATTTTTTGGGTGAGGGTTTTTTTTTTTTTTTTCCTGTTTTAGTGAGTTGACTCATTACAGTTCCATCAGCCAATGCCAGCAGGGAGAGTGTGGCTGGGGCAAACCTTGCTCCTATTGTGGATACAAGCAGTTACTCTGGCCTTGGCCACCTCATGATACCTTGACTGTGGCATGGCAATTTCCACTTTACTGACACAGGACAACATGGACAAGTTATTGCCGGTACATCAAAGACCTGGAAAAAATTAATCAACAGCACCTCCGAGCTATTAGGCATAGACTGTAGTTAGATAAAATCATCAATAATGAAATCCCATAAGGATGTTGCACAACAAGTATTGAAGCAAAACTCATAAAACTCTTTCTCGCTGCATTTGAGCCTTTTTCTTCCACAGAAGACATCATTTTTTCTAAAAGTGATTTTTTTTATTTTTATTAGCAAGCTCCTGCTGGGCAGAGGCGGGAAGGGCCCCAGCCCATGTGATGTCAGGATAAATATGTGGGAAGCCAATGCAGCAGAAAATCCAGCCAGAGGAATGTCTGGTGCAGAGCGAGTGGTGCAGGAGCAGGCTGGCTGCCTCTCCCACCATCCACAGCGCCTGCGAGGTGCTCGGGCCGTGGCCAGGGCTGGTGGGAGGGCAGCACGGGTGAGCTGCACAGGCTCAACCCCAGGTGTGTCTCCAGCTCTCCCACCTCTGTGGGAATGCATCCCAAAACACGTTCCCTTCCCAAGGGCACACTGAGCAAGGTGAAATGGATGGGCCTGTATATCTGATGCAGAAGCAATTAGCCTGGGCTTTAATGAAGGATTTTAGATGTGAGTGTAGGAAACCTTAACAAAAGACCTTTGCATTAGACTGTGCAAATTTGTTGTAAGCAACAAGTAACAAGAGCAGATTTAGAGATAAAGATAATGAAAAACACTGCATTCTCTTGCCCAAAAGCCTATAAATCAAGACCTTGGCTCTTCTCTGCAGAAATGCGCTCAGATGTAATTGGAAACAGGCAACACCGATCTGAAACACTCGATTGAGCTCAGTTTGCAGTGGTTTGGGTGATGAGGTTTCTAGAACTAAAGAGGCTCTCCCTTCCTAATTAAGTGGTCAGTAACTGTGCCACCATCCTGCCTGTCCATTTTAGCTGAAGCTGCCCAAGGATTCCGCAGCAGTGGAACATGTCCTCGAGTCCTGTGGGTGAGGAGGCTCCTGTGGGCCCACCACCATCTATCTGCACGCTGGACAGGCAGGGGGGCTTGGGGCAGGGGACCAGGCTTGGCAGAGCCACAGGGCAGAGGGCCTTCCACGTGGGGAGGAAGAGGAAGGGCTCCTCTAACCACCACAAGCCTGGAGCAGAGGCTGCGCAGTGCCACCACCATGCTAAGGGTTTTTACTCCCCACGTGCAGCACATGCACATCAGCTCCCCTTCTGGGAGACCACCCCTGGCTTTGCTCCACAGGGGGAGAAGCTCCCATCACCTCCAGCAGGGCCATGATGAGGATCCTCTGTGACAAGGAAGAGTCACCTACTGGGTTTCTTCACTCTGGGCAGTGTTCACGGTGCGGAGCCTCAGCTGTGGTGGCTCAGTTTGAACTCAGAGACCAATGAGCTGTCCAAAAGAAAATTGCATGGGAAAGTTGTGCCAGCGTAGGGTAAATCATCAGTTTACCACCACCACCACACACCTCCTATAGATGTTCTTCAGTTGAACTGCCACTGCTGTGTGGAGTGCTTATTTCAAAGTGAAAAGGCTGTTTATCCAGAACCGTCCAGAAGACGTCATAGCACTGTAATTATATCAGTAATAAACAGTGAAGCTGCCATGGAGAGAGGAGCAAGTACAGCAAGGAGTTCTGCAGGGTGCCAGTGCCAAGCCAGATCAAGGCAATAGAATTTATAGCCGCTATTATCTGCGTGAGGTATATTTATGACTCCCCTCCCTGTTGCTCTGATATCGTCAAATCTCACAATATTTGTATATTAATTGCCACAACATTCCTGTAGGTAAGGAAATTGCAAACAGGAAGCCCATTATTGGAGCCTCTTCATGCAACATGGAGCAGGGTTTGGAAGGTGAGGAAATGTGAGAAATTTTCAGCAGTTACAGGTACATCCATGAAAATTAACCAAATAACATTATGTAAGTAGTTGGGCTATCTACAAGGTAAACAGCTAAATTCCTCTGGGTTGGGCTGTGCAAGGGTTCAGACTAGATGATGACAGTGAGTCTTTATCACTTTAAAAATATACCTGAACTTGCAACCAAAGTAACCCTGAGCTGAGACTCCTTGATACCGGATGGTTGGAGGCATAGGAAAATGAAAGTGTTCGAATCACTGAGAGTCATACAGGAAGGGGAAATAATAAGCGAGTTTTTATAAATGAAGGTTTGATCATATGAGGTTTTAAACAGTGTTTAAATTCTGTCCCTAATTCCTCAACACATGATTTATTATACATTACTTTCAGAAACTACTAATCTCACATAAAACAGCAGAAGGTACTGATACAGGATACAGGATAAATGAAACATTCCTCTTCTGTTACTCAGAAAGCCTACACACTGATAGGGGTGTTTATATTTTCATGTCATTTTTGCTTGATTTTTTTTCTGTGACATAGATTGCATAGTTATTTTGTATTCCAAAATGAAAATAACTTTTTTTTTTTTTTTCCGTGTTCTTCAAATGTGATCTTCTAGGGTAGGACACCCTTGAGCATAGTCCGGCAGGCTCAGCCAATGTTCAGTCTGAGGCTGTTCTCTGCAGGAGGCTTTGCAGTCTGCCAACTGCAGCTGAGAATTCCTCCTTCCATGCCTGTCCCTGAGTCCTGACAGTTGCTCTTGGGCAAGTCTGGCCTCAGTTCTCCACGCTGTTCAATGACAATAATTATTCATACTTACTTTGGTGAGTTTAATTAATGCTTGTAAAGCACTTTGAGATCCTTGATGAAAGAGTACGTCAACAGACAAAATGCTTTTATGGTGACTGTCAAATTAATGTCCTCTGAGCTTCCTCAGCAATTGAAGAGTTAATTAGCTCATGCCAGGAACCTACCAGCCTCAGCAGAGACAGGGTGCTGGCTATGAAGGTGCCCATCCCTGGCCTTTCCTCACTGGAGGAGCTTTGTTGAAGGAACTCCTTCCCAATTCATATTTCTTAGGAAATAATGTCCTTGTAATGCACACATGCATGTTGCATCTTCCACCTGGTTGTGTTGTAACCATTTTCCTCTCCCTGTTGTGTATCCGACATCCCAGCTGGTGGGGAGGTTGGTGTCAAGTTCCTGCTGCCAGACTTAGGCTGGGGTCACTTCTCCTCCACACGTGAGGGACACAGCTCATCCCCTAGACAAGTACTTTTGTCCACAGGTGAGAACCTTCCCAGAGAAGCCCAAGAGGCTGATGCTGGAGTTACAGGCAGGGGGACAAGCTGAGCTCTTCAGTGAAGGAGGTGCTGCCCAACTGCCAGCAGGAAACCAGCTGCATTTCCTGGGCAGGTCCCAGTGTGGTAAGGTGCACAGAAGAAGGCACCCATGAGTAAACCCTGCATTCATCAGGCAGAGTGTAGGGTCTCATATAAAGATAAGGGAACTCTGTGCCTCTCTTGGGGACCCCATCCTTGACCACCACATGGGAAATCAGAAATAATTTTAGCAAAGGAGAACTCAGTTGTGGTTTTGGTCAGACACCACAGTTGTACTCTCAAAGCTGAGATGAGCCAAAGGCCGTGACACAGTTTCCCTTTTCAGCCTTTGCCCTTCCCCATATCACCACAGCTTCAGATGGGCAGCACTCAGGAGTGGTGCCTGCAGACCCCACTCACTGTGGTCACACAAGGCTGAAACAGCTCAGGGAAAGCAGATCAGCTGCTCTGTGGGCAAGACCTCACGCCCGGAGGAGTCACAGCATTGTGTTTGTACTAGTTCAGCTCAACAAGGTCTGCAGAGAAAGTTATTAAAGCCTGGGGATGACTTGTGAGAAAAGAGGAGCTGTCCTTGCCAGGAGAGCCATGGAGAGGACAAAATCCAGGGTTAGTGGCAGCAGCTGGGCTCCCTGATTCACAGTTCATCTCCATGCCAGCATCAGCACCCTTCGCTGCAGCGCCGGCAGCCTGGCTGGACAACACCGCCCCATTCCCCACTGCCTCTGTGAAGGGGATGAGAGTGGCTGTGTTTGCACAGGTGATGGCAGTTGTTTACCTTCTGTGTCATTCTTTCTCTGGGCTGGTTGCTGGTTTCCTTTCTCAGCTCTTTCGGTATGCACTAAGGCAGCCCTGCGCCGCCCGTGCCTGGCACGACCAAGGCCTGCCTGCCTCTTGGTTCACAGCTCTCCTGGCACACAGCTTTTGCTGGGCTGCTGTTTGCCATGGCAGAGCATGGTGCCTTCTTTCCTGCACAGACCATGGATGTCCCCAGCAATGTGTCCTCAGGGACATCTTCCAGCTGAGAACAGAAAGAGGCACACCAGATATTTCACTCCTGTTGCTCTCCAAAAGTATTTAAGAACATGAAGTATAAATCTGGTACTCAAAGTCCTTCTTTCTGACCAGCCTTCACCTTGGAAAAATCCCCAAACAAAATCAATCGTTCCTTTTCCTGGGTGGGAAATACTGCAGTTTGACTCATGGGATTTTAGACAGCACTTCACATGCGTGTGTTTACCAAAAGGCAGCATCTCGTGCCCCAGCTATTTGCCCTTTGAAGCAGCCTGGGGAAGGGAATGTGAAGGTTTCTTAGAACATTAAAAGTAGTAGTGAAAGTCACAGGGCCTTTTTCCTTTATAGAATCGAAGCCGAATTTGAGCAATAACCCTTCTGATGTCTCCAGGGGGAGATGTGACGTCTTGAGGTAAACCACACATCCCGTAACTACCACTGTGCCATTCGTGAGTGCTGCCTCGCTACAGAAGTGGCAGAATTGCTTTTCAGCAAAAGTCACCACGTTTTTGGAGGGGAACAGTTCCAGTCAGAGAAAGACCGGGTGGCGGGGAGAAAGAAAACCCGACCGCAATAAAGAAGCCATTGAACCTGAAAGGAAAAAGACGTCAGCATCTCCGGCTGGGGCTCTCCTTTTTTCCTGGTATATCCGCGAACCATAATTATGTGGAAAGAAGTCGTGGGTGGGATTGGCTTACTTACTGACAAGATGAACTTTATAACCTAATGCCGTGACGTTGTGAGGGAAGAAGGTTTGGTTCACCCACCTCGTGGGACCTGCAAACTCACGGAGGTGGCTCAGAGGTGGGCACGCACCTGCACGTGCTCACTAGCTTTCATCCAAGGGATGGGGTCGAAGCAGAGCCAGGAGTGCTGGGTGCTGCCTCCCAGCTGGGTGAGCCAAGAGGTGGTGAAAATTCAGGAGCAGATGGTCAAGGAGAGCAGAGGGAAGATCTAGGTGCTGTGTGAGTTGAGCTGCATCCCATTTACTGTACCAAGAGAGACCTTGGAGGGGTGCAAAGCTCAGGCAAAGGACAACTTGGAGCTCCTAAGCTCTTCAGTGATTCAAAGGAGAGCTTGAGGGAATGCTGGTGCTGAGGGGTGCAGGTGAAGACTGGAGGACTCTTTCTGTAGAGTTTGTGCTCTGCAAAACTTGAGGTGATCAGTGCAGTTTGTTGAAATCCTAAATCCCTCTGAAGTGACCTAGTTGGGACACACAAGAAGGAAACTGGAGCCAGCAGAAGGGAGTTGAAGCCTTGAGCACCTTGGGGTTGAGCCTGGAGGCAGATGCCCCACACCTCCCAGGTCCAAATGTCAGGAAGGTGGCTGCTTAGAGCCCAGCTGAGGGATGGACCTTAGGAGAACTTCTTAACCCCTTGCTAGGTAATCTCCACCCCCACCAGTCTAAATAAACATTACCATAACAGTGTGGTGGCCAAGGAATGACTGTAGGCAAGGCCTGAGGTGTGCACCTGATCTCTGTCCAAGTCTGTGACTGAAATAGAAGTCTTGGTATACCTGCAGCTGAGGACTGAGGTGTGCTGTCCAAGTTAAGAATATACAGCTCTGGAATGGCATTAGGTCTTATGCTGAGGAAGCACTTATCACACTGGCTGCACTAGAGGTTGCTTTTTGGTTCTTTAAGGGTAGCATTTTGCTAATTATCTCTTCTGATCTACAAGTTTTGGTCCATTGCTGTCTCTTCTCATCACTGTTCTTCAATCAAGCTGGCAGGGGAAAAATGTGACCATTCATTACACTGATACAAATCCAATTTTGGTCAGCATGTCTCTGGTGGAGCAGCATGGGGATTATCTTTTACCTGGCTCTAAAATCCAGGATAACCATATTCCTAACATTACAGCACTGAATGGTATTCCTGACACTTTTTTTCCTGTCTGCAATCACCAAGCACTGCAAGGACACGGGATCCCACCATCATGCCAGGAGGGACACACCATTGGCACTGCCAGATGTTCCTGCTACTTCTTGACCCACAGCCGCCCAGCCATAAGCAGTGGGACTGCCTGCTCTGCTGGCAAACACATCCTCGTGTCTGATATGCTAATGCCCGTGTTTACAGGCTCCCTGAGCCAGCGAGTGCAGGGATGTTTAGGTGGCTGAACCTCCTCCTGTTGTTTTAAGGATTCTGGCAAACAGTCAAGAACAAAAGCTAAGACAGCCAGTTCCCGTTTGCGGGCACGTCCCTACATTTCAGTGTGGCAAACCTTGTGATTTAGCAAGCAAGAACCTTCTGCCCCAGGGCTGTTAAAAGCTGTGCTTTTTAAAAGAAAAAAAAAAAAAAAAAAAGAAGAAGAAAAAAAAAAGAAAAGAAGAAGAAAACAAACCTGTCAAGACTTCCAAGAATATTAGAAAAACACCAGCATGGATGGGTTGCAAGATTGGGACCAGGCTTTCACCAATGCCTCCACATAGGGGTACTTGCAGGCTGTGAGGCTTTTTTAAAAGCTCCTGTCAGCTTTTTGTTCAGTCCTTAGACAAGTTAGTCCTTAAGGAGAAAGGAAGAAAATAGCAGAGGCATTTGCTGTCCTCCTGAATAATGTTTCTTTCTCATACAATTTACTGCTTTTCTCCCCAAAAGTGGGTACCCCCATGTCTGAAGTGGAAAATGTTGGCTCACAGGACAGAGCTAGCTCATTGCTGGAAACGGACACATTTCATCAATCTAGTGTAATACTTTCCACTCCTGCAAGCAGTGCCCGTGGCTGCTGGGGGCCTGAGCCTGTCGTGCTGAGCCTCCTTCCCAGGACCGGCCCCTGGCATGTTTGTGCCAAGGCAGATCCGCTGGTTCCTTGGTCCCAGGGCTGCGCCGGGCTGGCAAGGGGCAGCTATGGGGAAACTGATGGTGCATCTGCAGTGCTCCCAAGCTGCATCAGCAGGATGCAGCCATCAGCTGGTGGGCTGCAGGAGAGGACCAAACCTCCGTGGTTGCTTCAGTTTCCAGCACAGGGTCACAAGCCCAAAGGTGACATGCTAAGTTGCCTCTTGTCATGAGTGGTGGCATCCTTGCATGGAAGGAGAGCAAACTACCAGTTCTCTGGAGTGCTGGATGCAGCAGAGATGTGGCTACTGATGGTCTGGGCCCCTGACCCTCACCACGTCACGGTTAGCTGTCCTTGGAGACAGTCTGGTGGCCATTGCACTCACCTGGGTGATCTCTGCCTGTCCTTTTCCTGCAGCTGCTGGATCTTTCTGCTTCCTCCTCCCAGCCCCAGCCTCGGGCATCGCAGCTTGTCGCAGCCTGCGCTGCTGCTGGCGAGAGAAGGGCAGCAGTGACTGAGCAGAGGGGACCTGGCCACTTACATCTGGCTTCTTGACTGTCATTTTATGTGCACCCAGCACCGGGGCCAGCTCTGGCAGTGGAGAGATTGGCCCTGAGCATCTGGTTGTGCGTGTCAAACCAAGCACTTTAAAATGAGAATCCATTTCAAAAAACAAATGCAGGGAGCCTCCCTGAATCTGTGCACGTTGGTGTTGGTAGGAGAGATCTGTGGCATGGCATCCGGCTGCAGGGCTGGTACCCAGAAAGCCAGGGAGCAATCTTCTTCTTTGTTTTACAAATAGGTATTGCCTTTGGGAGCAGGATCAGTTGTAACCTATTTATTGCGAGAATGAAAGACAAAAAAGCAGAGTTCTCTGCCAAGAGCAAGTGAAATGGGCATGCTTTTTAAAGAACTACCACAAGACTGATTACCTTTCCAAGTAATTAAACGTTGTGAAAGGTTATTAACGTGCCGATAATAGACAGCTTAGCAAACCGCCAGCACAGCACGATCTGCCAGAGGACAGCACAACAGCAGAGCGCAGGACTCCGCCGCCTTCGGGGCTCTGCAGCCCCCGGGGCCGGAGGCGCCCACAGGGCCCGGCCCGCACTCAGCCAGCCCGGGAGGGTCCCCACACTTCTCCCTGGCCCGGAAAGGCTGCGGGGCTGCCCGGGGCAGCCCGGGGCTGGCCGGCCGTGGTTCCTCTGGCCAGCGGCCCCGTCCGCCGACAGCGCCTCACTCCCAGCCGCCCTGTCTAAACGCGCGGCACTGAGCCCGCCGTGGAAGCAGGATGACTGAGGGGTGGGATGGTTTTTCCTGAAGCCATATGGGCACGGATGTATCAAACCTGGACCCACCAAACACTCCCACTGCTGACCCCCACCCTTTTGGCAGCTCCCGGGAGTTTCCCCGGTGTGCTTGCCCCAGCTTCATCCTACAGCTTTGGGAGTGCTCTTCTCTTGCATCGCATCCCTCTCTAAAACACCCTTTCCCTGCGGCCTGGGACAGCACTTTGCTGGAATCAGCTCCTGAGGAGCCCCTGAGTTTCTATCATGACCCCAGTGATCAAAACCCAGGAACACATCTCAGCCAGAGGTATGGTAGGTGGGCACTTGTTCAGAGCAAGCACCTCCTGGCCCTGCCCTGAGACCTCAGGTGGGAAAATTCTTTTTCCTTGTACTTCTGTACACACTAGAAAAATGCAGAGGAAAGAAAAGTGCAAGGCATGGTGGAAAGATTCAGTAACCTCCTTGGTGGGAGCATCCGTGTAATCCTCCAAATACTAGCTCAGCATTAAGAATACTTGGTAGGTTTTCCTGGACTCGGTGTTGACCTAATATCATACATTGCTTTAAAATAACGTAGAGTGCCTTTGATACAGGCTGTATGTAAGCTCAAGCTTCTGGGTCATTCTTGAGAGGAAAGATGCGTGCTAATGTCTTTACAAATAATTTGATGGGTGAAGGTGTGGGTGTTAACGTCTTTGAAATGGCTCTTAATGCCTCTACTGACTTTGGGCTGCAGGTTTGTTACCGAGCCCAGACAGCTTGGCTCCTAAGCAAACAAGGGTCCTCACAAGCCTGAACTTCTGAACTTTGGGGTAAAACAGTAGGTTCACGGAGGGAACACACGGTAGGCAGCCAATGGGGAAAGGAAGAGGGCAGCATGGTGCCGGGAGTTAGGATTAAAGAAGGCTGCGCCCTAAAAACACGGAGAGAGAAAACCCCGTGGGCATGCGCCCCGGTGGCCTCTCCCTTTATTCGAATAAAGTTGAAGGACTCCTCTGTCTCCTTTTCGGACATAAACCTCTGGCGTTTGTGAATTTTTCTTGACATTCTGCTGCTTTCAAAAACCCCATTCTACACTCATGAGCAAGCCAGGAGTCGATTACAGGAGATATTTAGACTAGGACTTTAAGGTAACACTGCACAATAGCAATCTCCACCTCATGTCTCAGAGAATCTGGCGAGTATCGCTGGTACCTAAGTGTTATCAGACTCCAGGCAGCCACTCTCTGCAGTGTGAGCAACATTTCAGCATTGTGATGTCACCAACAAGATGTCCAAGGCAGCAAGAAGCTGAAATCCAACCACTCCATGCTCCATTTATAACGCAGGCAGCTTGGAATCACCAGGCTCACAGAGACCTGTGACCACGGGTCTGCAGGGGACGGGGACCTCAGCCAAACGGGAATGCCACCACACTGCTTCCCGGAATGAGGCTGCACACATTTGGGTTTGGTGTCACACACTGGCACAGTCCTGTGCCACTCTTTACAGATGGATTGCTGGACCAGAGCCTCTCCTGGATGGCAAGAGAGGAAGAAGCCCCTCCCAGGTGCTCAGATGCATCCGTGGTCCGTTTTCAGTTGTAAATGCCCACATTCTCAGAAGGCATCAGTGCTCCGAACAGATGTTTCTTTTCCAGGGATGCCAGAGCATAAAGCTGCTCAGGAAGATGGAAGGAGGCACTGGATTGCACGGACACCCACGGGATGGAGATGAGCCAGGCCACACAGGGACACCAGCCAGCTTCAGTGCCGCTGCCCAGACTGGAAAGACTCTCCCTCCTTCCAAGGTTTTCAAAGTGTACAGGTCTCTATGGTAGGAGACAGAAAGGACACTTAACATGTTCAGTCAACAAATCATTTTACCTTTGCGTTTCAGCTGTCTCTTCTGCTCCCTCCCTGAAACCCCACCACTGCCTCGAGCCCTGTCTGCAGGCGCTGCGCTAATCAATATTACTTGGTGGGGAAAGTAAGTCTCACTTATTGGCCACAGATTCCCCTGAGTGCTTGTGTCAAAGTCTGTCATGTCAGCTGAAGGCAGGCTTATCAGCAGAAAGGTCAAACTGCCTCAACAAGATCTGAGCTCAGCCATTAACTCCCATGTGCTTATCTGCCTCCCACTATCAGAGAACTATCTGTGTGCACTGCACACCTCCCTCCTCCTCCTCTTCCTCCTCCTCCTCCTCAGTGCTGTGCTGCCAGGGAGCACTTTGGTGGGGCTGAATCACTGAGGCAGGAACAATGAGCTGTCTGATAAGCTCAGCTGGGTGATCCACTTGGCCTGCGCCACGTGTTTCAGGGAATAACCTCGGAAACTCTCAGAGCACGGATAGTGGCTGGAGCCCATCCCACCATCCCAGGCAGAAATTGCACAGGGCACAGTGTCCCTCATCCACGTGGCCATAGCCTGGTCCTGTCTGCACCTGAGCATGGGCACTTCAGGTGAGAAGTCCTCAGCATCTGTTCATTTCAGCTATGGGGGCAGCGGTGGGATTTTCTACTTCTAACGTAGTTTTTTAGTCCTTTCCACTGCTCTGACACAAGAAAATGTGATTGTGAGGCCCTGTTTACAAAATACAGCAAGAAAATATTCAAGTCTCTTACCAGAGAGGACAATGGGGAAAAATCCAGGTCGAAGCTCCACGGGGCAGGGTTCCCATCCCTAAAAAGACCTCTGGCTGGGACTGTGCTGTCAGCGCTGCCTGGGATCTTTTGGGGAAGTCCCTGGGCTGCAGAGTGGATGAGCCTCGTTGGGCCCTTTGGCTTCTGGGACCAGAGGTGGTATCTGCAAGAGGCAGGAGCAGGGCAAGGCAGGCTCTCATGCTGCTGAAACAGGTTTGAAGCTGGGCAAACAAACACAAGTATCAAGATAAGACTGTTCATCTTGTGCCAAGAGGTGTCTAGAGCTAGACTCGTGGGATCTCTGTTCCCATCTCTCACATCCGTGTACTCTGGGGCTAGGAGTGAGCTTTCATCCCTAGGCAGGGATCTCCTGAAGCTGTTTTCTGCTTCCCTACACCAGCAAAACGCCATAAACTGTGCGTCGTGGTCACCCCTAATAAGCCCTTGTTCCCAATCCAGGCCTCGCACCTGCTGCTCAGTGGGTTGGTAGGATCTTTGTCCTAGAACGTGTTAAGAAGGCTGAAGCCATTCCTGCTTTGAAGTAATGTTTGGCTTGTCGGTGTCTGGGATCTCTGCAGAGCTGACCCTGTGGGAGCCAGCAGGACTCCTGGCTGCTGCTCCCACACCGTGGCCACGCCGCCAGCCTGGCTAAGCAGTGCCAGGGGCAGCCGGTGCCCATCCTGCTGCAGCACTGCTTCCCTGCCTGTATCTCAGGCCCTTGGCATCACCCAGCCCTGCTTCAGAAAAGGGAAGAGCATCACAGCATCTGGCTTTGTCCTGGGTTTTTATTTTCACCAGGACTGGAAAAGAGTTAGATGATGGCTACCACATCACCTGGCAGCACTGAGAGTGGCAGCATTGGTGTTATTACCCTGAACTGGACAGTATGGCAGCACTCATCCTGCTGGGAATGTGGGGCAGAGCCAGCTGCTGTGCTTGAACACAGGGACTGTGTGGCTGCAGTCACCTGAGAACAATTGAGGGGTGTGCCTCCCTGCCCTAAAGATATGCTGTGCTGCTGGAGGGAGGCCCCATGGCCCCATGCCACGGGGTTATCAGCAGGGGAGAGGGCTCCAAGGTCCAAGAGGACATGGGTAGGAGAAGCTCTGTGCTTGGCAAAAAGTATTTGAGGAACCATATCCAGAAGCCCTTTGAAGGAAAAAAACCTCCGTTCTCCCTTGGATATGCTGGAGTACTTAATAAATAAATGTAATTAAGCATGAGGTGGTAGCTTAAGAGCTCGTTCCCAGAAGTTAACATCAAAACACTTGCTCTTAGCACTTAAAAAGGCAACGTGAAAGCAGACTTCACGCACAGATGAAAGTACAGTCGTCAGGAAGGGCTGGAGAGCGCTGGATATCTGTATGCTGCTTCTCCAGAGAGCTCGAGGAAAAGGTTTTGGGAAGCAAGTTGCTTGTGTAATAACGAATGGTGACGGAGAAAGCATCAATTTACAGGGAGGTGGGAATGAGTTTTAAAACAGGACATGAGGAATCATATGGGGAGAAGAGGTGTGTGATCTGTCTTAGGTTGTCCTGCAGCTCCCCACACCCCACCAGTGTGCAGCAGCTTCAGTCCCACCTCTCCTGCAGCTACCCCTCGGTCCAGGGGCTTCCCTGCCCCACTGCAGGAAGAGCCACAGCACATCCGAGCTCTCTCACACTGGTGGCAATACACATTTAAGGGGAAATGATTACTGCAGGCTGCTTCACAGGAGATGTCTTAAGGGTTGGAAGAAGAGCAGGGAGAAAGAGAATCGTGGCTGCATTTTTTTTTAATTGAAAATCAATGATCTTGCCCTCAGGCAGGTGGCACGGTGTGGCTGGCGCAGCCCAGCACTGCTGGGGTTGCTAGAGAAGGAGGTGCTTACGGCTGGCTCTGCCACGTGCTTGCCGAGGGCCGCCTAAGCTGCTGCGAAGTGCCCTTATCCTCTGTTCCCTTAAAAACACCCTGAAAAGCATTCCCAGGTCTGGGTTTCAGTCTTCTAATTGCTGCCGAAATCGAGAAGCACGAGGAGCCAAGGTCTCATTTGCCTTACAATGATCCTCTCCTGCCCTGGAACCTGGGCTGGTCTTAATTTGTCTTTGGTTCAGGCAAGAATGGACTAGGCAGAGGTACATGTTATCTCTTGTTTTTTGGAAGCAGGGAGCCTATTGCACAACGCAGCTTGGTCTGGATGAGGATTAAAAATGCATGTGTCTGGGGTTCTGAGAGCCAGGCTAGTCTGAGTTCCTTCAATCCAAAACAATAAAAAGTATTACAAAGGGCTGATATGGGAATGAGGAGACTCAATCGGACGGAATATTTTTCCCAATGGGTCATACCAATCCCTTCTGTACCTGTCTGGCCTCTCAGCCAGGAGGGTTTTCTGCTCTCAGGGCAGAAGGCACTCCAGTGAAGTCAATGTAAACACACAATGTAAAGCTTCAGCATCACATCTGATGGGCGTGGGTCGGGAGCTTTTGGAGGGCAGGGTGGTGCCGGTCCAGCTGTGGCAGGGAGGCTCCTCACCCTAGGGGAGCTGAGGGCTTGGCCTCAGGTGTGTGTTCAGCTTCCTGCATTTCCTACCGGGCTTTTCACCTCAGGATATACAAGTGTCAACTAATTGCATCCACATTAACTGCAGCCAAATATTAAAACAGCCCTTGAATGTCATTTCAAACGAGCTGTTCCCAGACTAGGTCTCATGCAAATTCGGCAGGACGGGATAGATGCGCCAAAAGGATGTTGAGAAAATGTTTGAAAACAACGCTCAAAATGAGCTTGAGCTGAAACATGAAGAGGGCAGGTATTTTAGGTTTAATGAACTGCTGAAGAAAAAGTATAGAAACTATTCTAGGAGGAGGGATCCTCTTGCAAAATGCCTCAACACTAAGGCTCCAGCACCCCCATCTTGATTCCCCGTTTCTGACCATCACTCCTTTCCTACAGCAAATACTTTTTTGCATTTCTTGCTGCTCAGCAGACTGGATTCTACAAGCCCACCAGCCTGATGTGAAACAGGACCAGAGCCAAGGCTTGGTGAGCTCAGGTGATGGCAGTGGTTCCTAACATCTGGTAAGCCTCGGAGCCAGCAGTGTCCTCACCTGAGGGGGAGGCAGAGCCAAGGGTGGTGACCAGCCAAAACCCAGCCACGGTTTTTGTTAAGTTCATTTATTTTGATGCTTGTTCTACCCTTTCTCTCTTCATCCCTTGACAACTGCTGCCTGATTCCTGTCACATCTTGAATTCTCTCTCCAGCAGAAAGCAGCATGTGCAGATCACCTGCCACCCAAGGGGAAAACCACATCACAGTCTCCCTGTGCCTGCTAGAGCACCTCTCCCCCTCCCCACCCCTCACTCCTAATGCAGTTCGAGTTGGAAACATGGGAATATTTTTACAGCCCTTTCCCCACCTCCCCCAAAGTCAGGTGCTGCCTGAAACAGGCCAGCTAATTTGGAGGGAGAATTTCAATTGCCTGAACAATGAAGGCGCTGAAAACTAAACTGCATCGGCAGGAATTTTAGTCCCAAATTCCTGGGTCACTGCTAAAATATAACTGAGTTCTGAAGTCTTAGACCCCATGGGGTGCTTCATTTCAGAGTACCTCGAAGGCATCAAGGTTGAGATGGGTGCTGCTTCTGCCTTCCAAGGAGCACAGTGTGAGTGGAGAAAATCCCACTGCTCTCGGGTGGGCTCCTGTGGGAAAATACTTTGTCCGTGAGACAGCTTAAATGGGATTTTATAGCTTAAATTTAGATGACTTCTCCCTCCCTACCAGAAAAAAGGACTTGCCCAGAGCTGGGCAAATCCTCCAGGGAGGGTGGAAACGAGACACTCTGTGTCTAGGAGCAGCATTTAAACAATCTGTGAAGCAGCATCACTGCTGTACTCACTGCAGATCACCTCAGAGCCCGCGTTCTCTGTGTGGATGGCTCTGCTCTATCTGCTTCTGCCACCTTCCAGCCTGTGCTAGTCAGTGACCTGGCAGTGCCAGAGCCGCCCGTGGAGGGCTGGTACAGTCCTTGTCCCACCAGCTCCTGCTGCAGGGAAGCCCAGGGCTGTCACCTGATGTTCCTGTGACATACTCTGGCTTGGAGACCTAGAGTGGCTCTGCAGATTTTAGGAGGATGGAGTGCACTTAAAAAGTAAAAATAAGTAAAATTTTTTTAAAAAAAAAAAAAAAAAGAAAAAAATAAGGGGAAAAAAGAAAATAAAAGTAAGAGTAGATACCAAATTTGAATTTTAATAAAAATAATAAAAAATAAAATGAAAAGTAAATAGGAAAACGTATTTTAAAATTAAAAAGAATTAGTAAATAAAAATATTGTTACAGAAAATAAATTGCAGTTATAGAAGCAATAACCACGAAAATACAAAATAATAGAAATATAAAATAATACAAATAAAATAAATGAAAATAAAATAAAACTAGTTTAACAGTGCTATAGAAACTAGACGAGTCCAACGCTTGGTTTATTGTTGCGCTGAAAAACGGACCGAGCCCTGGGGCAACCCTGGTGCCGGCCACCCTCTTGCAGGGAGCAGGGCTGGATCAGACGCCCCCCGGGCCGCCGTGGCGGGGCAGGCGACACCCGCGCTCTGTCTGCCGCAGCCCCCGTGCCAGCGGTGCGCCTGTCCCTTTAAATCCCGGCGGCCGGGCAGGGAATCCCTCTCGCAGCGCGTCATCCGCGGCAAGGAAACCCGCGCTGGCGTCGTGCGACGCAAATGACCATTTTTGGCAACGTGCGACAGCGGACGGCACCAAGCGGGGCGGGGGGAGGCGGGGCCTGCCGGGAACTGGGCTCCGCGCTGCCCCCGCCGCTGCGCCCGCCCCGCCCGAGCCGCCCGGACCGGCGGCCAGCGAGGGGCGGGC